>NW_017547112.1:5395203-5660423 GCF_001854935.1 Bemisia tabaci | reverse complement strand
GGGGAGTTGGGATGAGCGGTGTCATTGGTCTTGAACGTTCATTTCTCACGCTCGAGATAGCCGCGGCTTCGGAAGCCAGAAGGAAAGCGGTGGAAAATCAAAAGCACAGCCGAAGGAAAGTAGAGGCGACCATTGTCTGAAAAGGAGTCTTGACGAAAAGCCCCCACGGCGCATGTCAGCGCGACCGTCTCCTTGGCAACGCCATATAAGAAAAATGAAATTTTCTTATAACTAAGACGCTCTATTGATCCACTCCCCACGCGTCCCTTCCGTTCGACTCAGAGCTCGAAGAACCCTTAGAAGAAAGCGCTTTGAGTCGCGCTGTCGTGCTAAGGAAAAACGCCGTATGAACATTCAAGAGTTGCCAAATTTCCTACGGTAAAATATTTATTTTGAAGGGAATCTAAGAATATTTTTTAATGAGATTTTAGAGATCTGTAGATGAAATTGTGAGCAAAATTATCGGAAAAATTGGAAGGAAAATTTTCGTCAGTTTTGCTCGAAAATGCGTGTTTCATCGAAGTAAATTTGGCAACGCCTGAAGGTTCATACGGTGTTTTTCCTTAGCACGGCAGCGCGAGACCGACCCGTCCTCTCCCGGTGACATTTTGAGTCGGTTTCCCGTGTCTTACGCCGACCCTTCCCCAGGATCTCTCCAGGACAAGACTTCCTTGCCCAGAATTTCTTGCCCTCTCCAAGTAGCATTTTTAAACGGAAACATCGCGATGCTTTGAAATTAAGTTGCGATTTTTTGGCGATAAAATCGCTAGGATCCTCATTATCTGAGAGATTCGAATAAATCTCCTCGCAATTTTATCCCCGTAAAATGGCGTTCGACAAACTCGAAATTATATCTCGATCCATCACAATTTTTTCGTTCGACGACATCGCGATAAATCGCCGTCGATAAAATCGCGGTTTTATTGCAGATTCGTGCGATGAAATCGCGATTTTTCATCCGAAAATATTGCAATAAATCGACTTCGATAAAATTGCGATTCATTCTCCGAGCGAATTTCGATCATTACAACTTGAGTTATGCTGGGAAACCACTGCCTCCCGAAATGATTTTTGGAGTGAATTATAATTTGAAATTGAGTTTTTAAATTTTTGTGTGTATATCTCACGCGAGATGGTTTTAAATCTTGCACGAAAACACACAGATCCGTAAAAGAAGTTTTGCTAAGCAGCAAATCTGCACAGAAAAAATTTGAAGAAAATTTAGATAATATTAGTAGAACTAGAAGCAATTATTGGATGATACATTTCCTACATTGTTTTACTGATCTACACCTATAACGAACAGGCATAGAGAAAAAAAAGGAGGTGTTTGCATCTTGAGGATTTGTACCCACCTACGTCATCAATGTAAACAAGACGCTCGTTGAGGGTTATGTTGACGCTGTAAAAACGGACCATAATGTCCGATTTTTTTACTTAAATCAACTCTTTATTTAATTTCAAGCACTTTTTATAGAATGACTTTTTCCCTTAAATTACACCATTTCCAAAAAAATCGACAGGATAAAAACGTCGCTGTACCCAATGACGTCATCAAAGCTATAGATACTCTATGAAAAATTCCAAGATGCCCGAAATGCAAACACCTCCTTTTTTTTCTCTATGACGAACAGGTACTAGGTAGAGCTGGTTTGGCTGTATTTATTTAAAATGAGGATTCCCTCCCGAAAGATAAGGTCCCATTCCACAATTTCATTATCAGGTAAGGCGTTAATGATCGATTTTAGAAAATTCCCCATTTGAAGTAATGGTGAAGGATCGATTATTAAGGTGTTCGTTCCGAACATCCTGTTTGTCGATTATTTTACATTTGGTTTCAACGAAAGATCAATCGATATATCGCAGTTCACGCCACGCCACTGCCGAAGAACTGCCACTTTCTTTTTCCTTTGCTTATCTCTTAGCCACGTTTGCATGGGTTCTACTTAAATTCAGAAAGAAAACCGTTTCTTATCACTGGAATGATAACATTTTAATTTGTAAATACGAATCGGAAACGTTCACAAACCCAAACAACATTATTTTGTATTACAAAGGAAGTCGTCTTGGCCTACAGTACAGCTCGCAAAAGAGAGATGGTTATGGGCCTGGCAGCATTGGTCTTTTTCCCGTTGGCTGCGGTTGCAATCCACTTTGCATGGGCTCACAAGAACAGTGCCGCCATGGGATCCTTTTGGAAGCACCAACAAACAAAAAGTAAGCGTGAAGAGTGCAGCTATCTTCCACTTGGAGGAAGGCATGCTTGTTTATTCGGCAACGAAGCACTGAAACACAAGTGATGAAACTCAGGAAATAACGCTTTTATTTAGAACAAAAAAGATAATTCTCTATAAAGGTCATGTCTGAGTCAAAAGAAGAGGATCAAATGAACGCATTTCTGCCAAATAAAAGTATGTGCATTAAGACATGAGCCCTAAGAGTCATAAGAATATATGCATAACAGGTTCTCACGTCGTAATGCACACAGTTCCGTTTGGCAGAAATACGCCCAAATGTAATCGGACCAAATACATTTGACCCATATTTGACCATGGACGTTTAACATGGACCATTGCTGAGGTAGGACTTTCTTGTATTGGGCACATTTTCAATAACTAGAGGCCGTTGACAAAAGAAAAAAGAAAAAAGAAAGAAAAAAAAATGGGATTAGAAATAATATGACCTTGATTGATATTAAATCAGTCGTACGCACATAAAAAAGGGACGCTTTTGAGTTCTGATGGAAGAGAGAGAGTTTGTAAAAGTCTATTTTCTTCTATTAGGGTGCCGCTTTTAGAGCAGATTTTCTCTCGTTGAATTTATTTTTAGAGATATAGCTGCAGTCTTTGGTAAATACATACGAGGCTTAGACTGCCCGAATAAAAGCTTCAGCTTCTTGAACTTAAGTTTGGTCTGTAAGACCAAAAGTTCGGTTATCGAGACTGGAAGCTTTAGTAATCCATAACGACCGAAGTTTTTTCCCCGCGTGGATTGTGGTATTTTTAACGCATGTAATCAAAACAATAAACAAATTTTAAAATAATAGTACACATATGAACAATCGATACCGGTGTATAGGTTTTAAGGATCTACTAGGTGAAGAGGAAAGTATAAAAATTAAATAAATTCTTTTGAGACGATGTCTATTGAAATGTAGCTATGAAACGTACCAGAATACAAATTCAGGATCAGAGCGACTGAATGATCTACGTTCAACACTGAGGCTCAGCTCAACTTTCCCTAGTTTGTCCCAGATGACTCTATTTATAGCGTGTATTTTCACTCAGTCAACCACCTGTCAATATTTTCCACTCCTGACGTTATTCCGGAAGCTGCAAAAGAATTCATCTAGCAAATTCAATAAATCTCACCCGTATTTCCAGCGTTGCTCATTTTCTACTTATTTTTATCTACTTATTCATATTCGACTTATTTTTATCTACGTACTTATATGATGAGATGAATTTTCGTAGCCCGAATATTATATAGAAGAAACACAAATCACAGGATCAAGGCTAAACAAAAAATTTTATATGTATAAAACGTATTTATATGTATATATTTACTTTTGTATTACAACGAACACGAGGCAAATTGCTCCCCTCCCCAACAAGTAATAAAAATAAATAAAGAAATTAAGCAGCTTTTAGGACATTCAATTGAAATAAGGACCTAACTGCAACGTCCACTTCAGCCAACTACATGCATGCTGCACGTAGTTAGTTGAATTGGCAGTAAAACGTAACAAAATTTTGAAATTTTGAGGTGCGGCAAAATATTTTTTGTTACCATGGTATTTACATATTGGCTTTCGGATGACCTTCACCTCACCACATAAAACAGATGTAGTGCTACACGATTGATGCACTCGTGATTGATATGTATTTCAGTCCTGTTGAAATATTACTTACGTTCGGTACCCTGTATGATTCATGACAGCGACAGCCTCCGATTTGGTCTCGAAAGCAGCTGTGCAATGATCCTCTGAGATTCATGTCGCAAGTTCCAAGTTCTATTTTCAAGTGCGGATCTATTACGAATTTTAAATCAATACATGTCACGGTTGCCAACTTTTATACATGGAATGGAGATGTTGCATGTGTGAAGGATTTGCGATTTGACTTTTGATTTTTACGTAAAAGTTCGAGAGAAACACGATGGTGTCACTGGTTTTCTCCGACATTAACTCCCAAGCTCAAAAAAAAAGCTCTCAAGTTGAGGCCAAAATGGAGGAGATACCCCACGCTATCCATGAGAGTCCACCTCTACATCAAGACAAACTCTCCAAGCAAAGATAGGGAGTAAATACATTAGCGTAGATGCCGTGTTTTCAGTTTTGGAGTCCCCAAATAAAGTAGCAGCCCTGTCAATGTATTTGCCATGTATATAGGCCATGCAACTTTTAGCAAGACGGCTAAAGTGATGCCCGCACTTTGCACCCTCTTGACGTCACAAGGTATTGGGAACGTTTCGGCCATGCTAAGGAAAAACGCCGTATGAACCTCCAGGCGTTGTCAAATTTCCACTGATAAAATACAAATTTATGAGGGATTGTAAATATTTGTCTTTCAATTTTTCAGGCTATTTCATTCGCAATTTAATATCAAATATCTAAAAATTTTAAAGAAAAATATACATAAATTTCGTCAATGATACATATTTTATCCGGGGAAAGTTGGCAACTTTTGAATGTTCATACGGCGTTCTTCCTTAGCACGGCAGATTTTGGGTACATCCTAATTTTATGGCAAAGCACGTACCCTCCTCGCATCTCTAGCCTTTAAAATCGCGACTCAACCATCCAGGATGATTCGTTAATACAATCGTTATGATGACCTTTCGTTCAAAAACCATGTGTTTGACTTGGTTTCCGGAATACAAGTTTTGCGGAATACGCTCATGTATGAAAATTCTAAGCCACCTTTGTCTGATATTGGAATCTGAAAATTGGTAGATTTATTTATCTTGTTCATGTAAGACGGTTAACTGCCCCTCCGGGCTCCTAGAGCTTCATATTTCGCCATGTCCGTAACCTCCCCATTATCACTTTGATCGTAAACTGGAAAAAAATCACGTGAATCTAGAGTCCAGACTCATAATAACATTGACAAGAATAAATATTCTTGATTCAATCCGATTTCGCCCTAAATCGAAGAGCCGAGCCCCTTAATTTAGGCGGATTTTCTTTCGATTCAAGTGTAAAATCCGATTATATTAAGATTGTTTTTCCTCGTCAATTATTTTAAGAGTCTAGACTCGAGATCCAAGCGACCATTTTTCCAATGAATCTAGTTTTCCACTCACTGACTGAACATGTACCTTGTATTTTAGTAAAATAGAATAAAAGGTGGAAGTTAGTGCTTCAATGGATGATCTACAGGTAGTAGTCGCTTATTGCAAAATGCACTGCATTTCATAGTACTACACATTTATTCCTCTTCTGAATCGGTGATGTCTTCATATGGTTCGAGTCAATGAGCGATTTTACTACCACCACCACCGTCTATCGTAGGTATAAACTAAGCGTAAACGCAACGCACTCTCGCGGATCTTCTTTGAACTGACTAAAAGCTGCACCCCTAACTCCGTTCATCCACTGAAGGGAGCGTGTGCTGCATGTTTTTCGTGAAATGGTAAACGGCAAATCAAGACAGCAGTTCATGCAAACATGTAATAGAGCTAACGGTATATTTTTTATTTTCAGTAATTTGATTGGACATCCTTCCCATCCTCATTTGGTTTGCTTGTTTTTTTTCCTCTCCGCCCATTCTTCGACCAATATTTTGAAATCGTATTCTCAAACTTTATATTACTTTATAAACTTTTTATTTCTCTTGGGCGTTGAGGGGACGATTGTGCACGATATCATGACCAAGCAATTGGTATGGTATGGGCATGTGCAGAGAATGGCTGATACCAGGTTGCCGAAGAAGGTGTTGGAGTGGGTCCCCCCAGGTAGGCGACGGAGAGGGCGTCCAGCCAAACGGTGGGTAGAGGGCATCCATGAAGAGATGGAGAGATGCCACCTTCCGGAGGATCTCTACCATGACAGATTCCTGTGGAGAATAGGCGTCGCAGAGCGCCCTAGCGCGCCGTAAAAGCGGCTCATACATACATACATTCTCAAACTTTAACAAGACAGTCAATCACCAAGTTATGAATTTTCTGGCTGTATTTTCCGACAAAATTTGAAATAATAGGATTCCTTTTTTTTTTTTTTATTATTAAGATAAAATTGTACAACTGCCCCTTACGGGGCATTAATTACATTGATGTTAGTGTGATCTTAAAGCTAATCTTAAAACTAATGTCACAAGATTTTGTTCTTAAGTAATAAAACATACAGACCATACCTACGCTTCTCATTATTGCTACCTACTTTATCCTCAACATTCATACAAACAACATACATACTAAAGAAAGAAGCAGATACCAACGAGTTGGCAAATGCGAACAAAAATAAATATTTTAACGGTTTTACAACAGGAGCCATCGGTATCATGGACACCCACTGCAAAGTGGTACCCTGCATTGTATGCATCACTTTTTAGTTTTAGAAGGACCATGGTTGCTGTTTAATTCAACACCCCTGTAGCCAAGGATTCCTATCGAGAAATTTTTACACATCTAAGATTTAATATTACATTTATTCTCAACCGACAAGAATATGGAAACGTGCGGATTCCGAGAAGAACATTATTTACCTAAAAAATGCCTACTGCTAACTCAAAAAAATAAAAGTCATCCATTTTTCACCATTAATGCTCGATGTTTTTTATGTCTAGCATGTTCCTGTGCTCTAATTTTTATAGACCTCCAATATTTCCCTCTCTACATTTTTGACATTCTGTTCTATAAAATCTTGCTGTTTCCAGCATGTCATTCTCTTTCGTGATCTTTCGGCCAAATTGTTTGTTGAAGAAGAGTGGGTTCTTGAAATTTAATTGTATATTGTATGAGTTGAAGATACGTTGGGGAGTAGGCTAGTATTTTAGGTGTTAGGATAATACATATGAAAATCTTCGAAATCCATGAAAATTACAGCACAGGAACACACAGAACACCAAAAATCAGAACTTTGACTAAATACGAGATTTTACATACATTAATCACATTGATTTTTTTTTTTTTTTTTTTTTTTGTCTTGGATTAATCATCCTGACAAGGTTTTTTTTTCTTTTTTTCTTGTATAAGTTCAAAAAATAATAAGAAGCATTTGAATCCATGGTAAGACTTCCGCCTTCCATTCAGATTTGTAGTTCGGTGAACGGAAATAGCTCACAAAGCATTCACTAAGAGAATTCAATATACGGCGCAGATACCCTCAAAAACTTGGGATGCATAAGTCGCCGAGTTCGGAGCAGATTCGGTATGTTTACGAAACGTTTGTGAAAAGGAAGGCAGAAGAGGATGAGGCGGAGAAAGTTAGGGGAAGAAAATAGGGGAGGAGCTTGGAGAAGAGAAATAAAGGAAGACACTCGCTGGAGGGGTTGTTTCAAGTCCACGCGCCACCAATTCGCAATTAGACGCCAGGAGGGGGCGCGCAGTGGCTCCGCTTTTCGGCCTGTTTACATCTGGGAATCGACTATCGCAAATGACTTTGCCAAGGAACCTGTGCTCTGCTTCATCCACGCTACCAAGCTGAGAGTGTAGGAGAGTGTCGAGCTCCAACACCGGAAAACGTCATCATTTAAATTGACTACGTTTTGCAATAAGGAACCACTAATTTCAAAGCTCATCCAAAAAAGTACCTGTCCGCAATTCCGCATAGAGAAACTTACACCACGTATTTTGTTTCTAAAATAACCCAGAAATAGTAGTTCACACTCGGAGTAAAAAAACCTCGTGCATGGGACCCGAAGTTTAGGTCATATGGATCTCTGAAGTTTTCGGATTGAGCATCTGAACACTTTAGGTCTAGCTGTCGAGGTTCGGATCACACATCTGAAACTTCAGTTCTTACATCTGAAGTACTTCAAGTGTGAGAACCGAAGTTTTTCGGATGCGAGAACCGAAGTTTTTCGGATGTGAAAACCAAAGTACTTCAGATGTAAGAACTGAAGTTTCATATGTGTGATCCAAACCTCTGCAGCTGGACCTAAAGTGTTCAGACGCTCAATCCGAAAACTTCAGAGATCTATATGACCTAAACTTCGCGGGTCCCACGCACGAAGTTTTTTTCTCCGTGCAAAAGTTATAGTTGCGGAATAGTCCACAGGGGTGCAAAATCTTCCAAGCTTCCACACTTTCACGCGACCGCCTGTGGGCTTTCCACATTTGTTCTCATCGGTTTTCCACAAAATTTCCCACCCATTTATAAAAAGATGACCTTTTCCCCTGTTTTTCTTTGACTTTCGACTGATGACCCTTTGAAATCCCTCCTTCCACATTTCGGGGGCTTTTCCACATTTTCATGCGGCCGCGTGATCGGGCATTTTCTGCACCCCTGCACGGAGAAAAAAACTTCGTGCATGGGACCCGAAGTTGAGGTCATGTGGATCTCTGAAGTTTTCGGATCACACATCCGAAAACTTGAGGTCCAGCTGCCGAAGTTCGAGTCAGACATCTGAAGTACTTTGGTATATACTGAAGGGTTCGGGTCACACATCTGAATAACTCAGGTACATACAAAAGTATTTCAGGTGCCTGGCCCGAACTTCAGCAGCTGGACCTCAAGTTTTCGGATGCGTAATCCGAAAACTTTAGAGATCCATATGACCTCAACTTCGGGTCCCGTGCACGAAGTTTTTACTCCATGTGGAGTCCAAATGGACGTATTCGTGCTAAACAGAACTATTGACGATAGGGAAAGGTGGGGTGAGCGCTAGAAAGCTGCCAGAAGAACAAATGGACTAAATTTTGCAATTTGGAACTATAATTACTGGCCCGGTTTAAATCAACGTATGTGTCATTAGTTTCCCTATGCACATAAGTGTTTTTCCAGAAGAGCCAGAATTTATAGTTCCAAATTGCAAAATGCAGTCCAAATGTAAAAGCGGACGTGATTCTTTTTGTGGAAATGAAAAATGGGATTTTACAGTAAATCAGAGCTATGCGCCAAAATACACGGCACTCCTTAGCCGTGGGCATGTGGAAAGAGCGTTGAAGTCACGGATTATGAGCTAAAACGCACACCCGTCTAGTTTGTCGTCATTGCCGGTGACGTCACTAGCGTTTTATAATTCCCATTCATTGTTTCTGCCCTTAACTAACGAGCGCACACATTCTTTCCCACCCATTTATTTTTAGCAGAAATACGTCCAAAAGTTGGATGACTATGAAGTGTTCTTGGATCTTTACGTTGACGTATCGTAACAACAAATATGTTGACATGCATCAATTGATTCGTTTCTGATACATTGATTGATGAAATATTAAGAAAGAGATAGATGATAATTGAGATTTTTTATGAATGAGAAAAATGTATTTTCAGAGAAATTTCACAGTAATACTCAGAAACAAGCAGCTATGGAGAGTTTTCATATTCTCGCTCTATACATTGGATGAACTCCACATATGCATGGAAACTTCTATATGAGTTTCGCACCAAATCATCGGTCGCTAAACAGAACAAATTATTTGAACAGTTGTGACAGCATGATCGAAATTGCTGAAATAAACGTGTTTAAATGAGCAATGCTGCTCAAAATATATTATTCTGAAATCTTACAAACCAGAGGAAATCAGAGGACATGCTATGGATGAACTTAACTCATCAAGAAATTTTATGCACAACAGTAAAAAAGTTTCCTTTGTGAAAATTCTCCATCCTTGCAATCAGTAGCGGTCATGAGAGGAGAATACGTCCAAAATTAGAGGAGTCAACGTATATTCTTTGCGATTCTCTTATTTGGGAGGTTCTCTTTGAAGGGTAGAAGGAGGTTGAAAAAGCGAGTGATTTGGCTGCATTCCATGTAGAGGACACTGAAAAATCGCAAGGATCACCGATGGACCTTTTGGTCCTTTGCCCTGCACTCCTTTACATTTTTTCTTGTTTCTGGCAATAGCTCCTTTAATTAACGTGTCCGGGATTAACCCTACGATTAAATTTACCTGAGTAACGCCATTGAGAAATAATTAATCCCTCCTCCGTGTCAGATTTCCCGTTAGATGCGAGAGCTTAAATAATAGGTCAGCTCAGATCCAACCTTACGTTCGCCGACTCACTTGATTTGAAAAATTGAGGACATTTAACGAAGGATTACAGATTCAGCAAATTTATCTCACACGCTGGAAGGATTATGTTCCCTCCTCTCGCAATAGAAAGACCTTTATGCACGTCAACTGAAAGAAAATTTCTCACTTGAATGGAAACCTCCAATAGATTACGTCGGGAATTATTGATGTTCACTTCAAACAAAGAGAGAAAAATCGGAAAAGAAAAGAAGGGGGGCAAGAAAAAGTATCGGTATTGGTGAAAATTGCCATCAAAATAATTTATTCTTCATTGAAATGACGCCACTGATGTGTCACTACGTCTTACCACTGCAGTGAGCACGGCCGGTCAACGTTGAGCTGAGTAAAAACCGGTCCGCCTTCAATCTATCACATAGGCAACTTAATTAGCTTTTAAGCAGGAATAGTCGCATCTCTGCAGGCGTCTCTCTGCCAGGCAAATAATATGTGAACCGCGTTAAACAGAAAGGAACCAATAAGCCACATCAGCTATTGCCAATTTAGTTGGCTGATTTAATTTTTTACATGAAAACTGTTGTGCGGATTTTCGTGCAAATTTCAGTGAATTTTCTCCATAGTACGAAGCAAATTCCTTAACATTTTCATTCACATCAAATGTAGAAATATTGAAAAAAGTGTGCGAGGACTTTTTAAATGTTGAATCAACCGCTAAAGCAGTTACTTTAGCAATGTGAAGATGTAAAACTAATTGCTATAGCGGGCAATTCAGCATTTTGTGAGCTCACACCCTTTTTTTTTTACATTTAGATTGTAAATCAACTTCACTCTTTTTTTTCGGTGAAATTTTTTTGTTTGTATGTTTTTTTTTTTGCAGTTTTTCTCTACATTAAGTTGTTGTTAATGTTGCAGAATCCTCACCTCCAAAAAACATTAAAAATCTAATGGTCTCCTCTTTTCCTCCGTGTAGCAGATCTCGGAAGTATCATTTTAATGGAGTCTTAGCGTAACGGAAACTTGTTTCGTCAAGTACCATAACACAAGTGAAGCAGCACTAGCCTCATAACCCCTGAACCCCCTCCGTGCCGAGGTCGTGAATTAGTTGCTTATGATGAGGACAATCCCGCTAACCAATTGAGGTGTGGATTTCAACCAATCAGGTGCCAGTCACTGCAGCTTTCATTCATGAATACGGCTCGCGTAAAATGACGTCACAGCGTCATCGCAGTGACGGTCACGACGAGCAGCCTCCTTTGATATGCGCTATATACTGCGTTCCGCATTCTGTTTGAAAATGAGACTGTTTGGAATCTTCCTCCCAGGACCCACGGGCATAATCATTTTCACCGATTGTTCATTGTTGGGGTGATTTTAAATTTCTGAACTTCACTGGGAAAAGAAAAAACACATTGGATCTAGAGTCCAGACTCTCGAAAACATTGACAAGAAAAGATACTCTTGATTCAATTTTAGGTGTTCTCTTGATTTAAGCTTAAACCAAAAGGAAATCCGCTCAAATTAAGAGGCTTGGTTCTTAATTTAAGGAAAAATCCGATTGAATCAAGAGTATTTTTTCTTGTCGATGTTTTTTTAAGACTCTGGACTCTAGATCCAATGTGTCTTTTTCCAGTGTTCGCAATCATACAGTACGAAGTCGTGATTTAGATTTCGTCTCGTCATAGTGGAATTATAACAATCACAATCAAGAGATATTGAGGGGCTTGGAGGACAAGGCGCATAAGTGCAGTTTTTGAAAAAATTGAGATATTCATGAACTCCAGTAGAACTAGTTTGAGAGTATATTCCGTGAAAAATTCACAACTAAAATTTAGCTTTAAAGCATCAAAAAGTGAGTTTAAACTTCCTTTCTGTCATAAGGCCTCATACACTTTTGAAACTTTGAACGCACGTATTTCTGGAAATTGCAATAACTGCACTTACACGCACCTTGTCCACCAGGCCCCTCAATAATTGTTGAAGCAGTGAATCTTTACAGCGAGAAAATTGGTTTTATTACAAAGAATACGTATGCGTATTCTTTGTAATAAAACCAATTTTCTCGCGGTAAAGATTTCTTTTCCTCCGTGATTACCACGCTAGAGTAAATTCCAAAATAGCACCAGAGCAGCATCTTTATTTCCATACCAAAAATCTGCCTAATATTTAAAGTCCTCTGATGCATAATGCAAGTGAGAAAAGACTTTAATCTTTTTTTGTAATTAGTCGCTTCGATGCGTTACCGGTGCGAAAAGGTGACAGGCATAAGGTGTGTTTTCGAGCAGACCCAGGATTGTGGTTTGAGCGTCGCGTCACTGAGATTTCATCAAAAATCCTCTTAACCTGAATAAAATTAATAAAAAGAGTAAGGTAAACCGCAACGAGTGCCCTCTTTGAATTTAATTACTCCTCGGGTGCATTTAGTTAAGTTTTACGTGATGCAGCCTGAAAATAGACCCCTTTAATCTTATTAGGAACGTTATCCACAAAAGCCGCCTGAAATTGTTTTGTCCTCGAGCAACTTAAATTTCGACGATTTTTTTTCTCTCTCTCTTTTTCCAGAAAAGCTGTGATTATGCTAGGCATAAAATTATATAAATAAACAAACTATAGAAACTATATATACGGCAAGTGATGGATGGTCACACGGAAAAAATATATGGTAGATTTTACCATACTCTGACACAGTGATCCTGGTATGGTAATAAACACAGAGCCTATGGTAGCATTTACCATGTTTTGGTAAGTATCACCAGAGTCCTAGTGAATACTATTAAAACTCTGGTTATATTCACTTAATAGTGTCACTGTGTAAAAAATCAAGTAGACTTATATTAGATGTTACCATACTTTTTTTTCCAGTGCACATTATCCTTATGTACAAAATATACCGAATCTAGGACGTAACTTTATTCCAAGATTGCAAAATTGACTCAAACAATTCAATTTTCTAGAAGAATATACGTATGCCAACAATTTTCTGATGTTGTATTAGATCAGAAGAAAAATCGGTAAAAATTTCAGTCAAAATGTCCAAAAATCTACAGTTATAATTCCCATATGCAAGGGGAAATTTGGCAACACTGAAACGTGGTTACGTTCTTCGGTGAAGGAAACGAAGTTTTTTGGGAGAGGAATTTGTGAATACATCGGAAGGTAGGTGATTTCCCAGGACTTGGTCCGAAAAATCGGTGGATGTACTCTCGAGCTTCATGAGCATGAGATTTTTGTTGCCAGACAAAATTTCACACGAAGGGAGGGAAGGCAGATCAAAAATCAATTTAACCATTTTCGAATAAAAGAAGATTTGTCGTCGCATGCCCAAAAATGCGATTTATTTTTCCGTTAATGACGAGAGGATAAAAAATCCGGTAGATTTTCGCTTCCCGTCGTTCCCTTGTAGATAGAAGTTGCATCCACTATTCGTCGTCACCCGGACGAAAGAACGTAACTCCATTTCAATGTTGCCAAATTTCCCCTCGCAAATTGCCTATTAATCAAGAGAATCTTGGGCATTTTTGACTGAAAATTTCCCTGATTTTTCTCTAGATTTTAAGCAAAAAAACAGACTTATTTTGGATGAAAATTGCATACGTACATTTTTGCAAAATGAATTAATGGACCAGTAGACAAGATACGAATTTCAGCATTCTGATACTCGTTCCATAACCAAAATTTCACGTAGAACACGATACGCAGAACAAAAATTACTGAAATCAACTCCTTACGAGGATATTTAATGATTCTTGATGCACGAATTCAAACCACCCGCTCATGAAAACTCAATGCTCTACGTGACTCACACCGCGCGCTAAACGGTATCATGACAGCCTCTGCGACATAAAAATCTGGCAACCTCAATCTTCACACTTTGGCTCAGCTATAGCAAGTTGTTCATAGTTTGAACAACACACGGTGGGAAATGAACATTGCTCGATTGAGAAGCTTGCTGAAACCGTTATGGTGCACGATTTGACTCACGTAGAGCTTTGAGTTTCTTATGAGCGGGCAGTTCAAATTCCTCGTAACCAATGTGAAATAAAAACGTTAGGTAATATCTTTGTTAGGAGTTGATTTCGGTAATTTTCGTTGCGCGAATCGTGTTCTACGTGAAATTCTTGTTAAGAAACGTGTATCAGAATGCTTAAATGTGTACCTTGTCTAGTGGTCCATTGTTCGAGTCAATTTGGCAACCTTGGAATGGAGTTACGTTCCTTCGTGCTGGAAACGACGTATTGTCGCATTCCAAATTTTTAAAGTTTTAGGACAACAATCCAGGGATTTATACTTTTGCAAAACTTTGCTTGTGCAACTTCACTTCTTAGGCCTCTGTTACCGCTCGCGCAAAGATCTCCTACTATTAACCTAGCACTGTCTTTTTTTTTACAGCCCACACCTGCTGATCTAGGAAAGTGGCACGCACGGGGTATGTATGTAACGACCCTTTAAATCGGTAGAAGTGGGACGTAAAAAAGTTATTTAACGGAAGTTGACTTGCCAAACCTTCAGAGCATGCCAGCTTTCGGGTCCATTCATGCAAAAGGATTAAGCCCGGCTCCAAGGGCCGGTGCATAGTTTTCCCCGATTTTTCGAATCGGTGAAAATCAGTGGCAATTCTTGAAAGTTGGTAATACTGTTTTTTCTCCATGTTAACGTATGTAAAACAATTGATTCCTAGTGAAGCAGCTTGCCTCAGATAAACTTGATATTTTAATGGATTTAAATGGAGAAAAATTCATATTGCCAACTTGTAAAATCACCACTGGAAAAATGAAGTTACGATTTTTTGGCCCTTGACTTTAGTTACGATATCATAATAATATTTCACGTCGCAAGGATTACATTTTGCAATAAGGAACCACTATTTCTGGCTCATTTTAGACACAACATATGCCATTGGTCTCCCTACGCTGTTATGGAAAGAGCCAGAGGTAGGTTCCTTACTGAAAAATAAAATCCAAATAAAGGATGTATTTAGTCTCCGCTGAGAGACATTAGATCTCAATGTAGCGAACATAAAAATCTCCAATGCGTGGTCAACGCTGGTGTATGAACTATAACATAGCGCAAGAACTAATTTAGAGCGTGTTGTGTCTTGGGGGCGTTTCCGCTAAATTGTTTCATTTTTAATCAGTCTTTCTGTCAGAGCGTCGAGCAGAAAAAACTAACGGCACAGAAGGGGACCCGGCAAAGAGCTCCCATCAGGGGGAGGAGCGGAGGAAAATCCTCATTATCTTCGTCGCTCATTTTCAGGGGTCTTTGTTCTAGGAAGTTTAATGATATTTTGTCATATTTGTGCTTATGTGCTTTGGAGTTCTTCTCTGTATATTAATACAAAGTGTGAACATTAATCAGTTGTCTTCATTCTCATTTCGCGTCTTTCGCCTCCCTCCGGGATCTCCCGTTGGGAGAAAGAGGTGTAAAATGAGATAGGAAAGAGAATCTAGAAGAAGAAAAAAATATAATGAAAACATGGTTGCCACGAGGAGTTCTTTCCTACGATATCATCACCTCCCGGCCAAAGTTTCACAAGCGCCATATGAGGCGCTTCAAGATTTCCGCCGCCATTTTATTTTTTTACGGAGAAATTGGTCAACGAAGCTGTCGAAAAATCCCACTGACTTTTCTATTTGCTGCAGATAAACTTCAGTGAAATTTTCGAACAAGATTCAACCGCAACAATTTCTCAATAAAAAAATAAAATGGTGGCGGAAATTTTGAAACGCCGCATGGCGCTTGTGATACTTCGGTCGGAAGGTGACGAAAGATAATATTAGGTTACGTCCACATTGAGAAATTTAACACGATTCGATTTTTTTGTTCCCTCGCACAGTGGATCAAGTCAATGGTAGAAGTCGGACATAAAATTTTTGACAAAAATTGTAAAATTTTACGTTTATCTCATCACAATTTTAGCTTAAAGGGGTGCTTTTGATTGAAAATTTTACAAGGAAACCAATGGAATCACTTACAGAACCCCAAAGTTTTGTATGAACGCAGTTATAAGCACTGGAAAAAAAACACATTGGATCTAGAGTCCAGACTCTTGAAAACATTGACAAGAAAAAATACTCTTGATTCAATCGGATTTTTGCTTGAATCAAAACAAAATCCGCCTAAATTAAGAGGCTTGGTTTTTTATTTAAGCTAGATTCTGATTGAATAAAGAGTACTTTTTCTTGTCGACGTTTTTAAGAGTCAGGACTCTAGATACAATGTGTTTTTTTTTCCAGTGAGCGTTTAAATTTCCAAATTTTGTCCGACCTCTCCTATTGGCTCGATCCACCGTGCCTCGGTTGGGGCTGTAGGCCTTGAGTTTTTCCAGTGAACGAGAAGATATTTTCTCGACCCTTGCCTGAAAAGAACAGAACAGCTTGCCAAAACTGGAGTTGCCTCTCGGAGGGTGAGATTATGGAAAGCAAACTGAACTAATTACTATTCCAACAGAGGTGGCGCGGTGGCAGGGTGGCAGGAGCCGAGCCCTCCTTCTTTCGCTTGTGCAATTAAACAAGAACAATACGCTTTACAATGCAAGTAATCAAGATCAAAAATGGTCTCAGCTCGGCTTTTTCCCCTCGCCTCGACCCGCGGCCAAGTTTCCATTAGATGAAAGATGGGAGGAAATCCATGATGGCGCCCAAGTGCCGCGCCGCGTCGCGAGGGAGCAGGGGCTGCTTTCTAAGTAATAATTCGATTTGCAAGAGGGCGAGTTAGATGCGAGGGTGGAATGGCCGAGAGCGGAGGGTGAAAGGGAAAGAAGGGATGCTTTCTTTCCTCCATGAATGTGTATAAAAGGCGCTCCGGTTCGGAGGAAAGGGTCCGCGCCGCGCCACCCCCGTCCGCGAGGGTGTAATAAAGCTTTGCATATTTAAAGCTCCTGCGATCCTGCGAAGGAAGACGAGTAGAAACAATAAAGCACACGCATGGTCCGCCGAGGAACCTAAATAGGGGAGGAGGAAATGGGGCGCCAGAAGGGAACTTTTAAGTGTGCCGAGAAATTGATTTCTCCTTGGACGTCCACGTTCCATTTGTACGCGTCCTTTTGAATTAATTTATTCGCCTCGTGCGAGTCTGCCAGCCCGAGCGAATGCAGAGCTCAAGAAATTTTTATATTAATTATTCGAATTGGGGGAAGCTGTAGAGTCAGGTTGCTTCCTACGTGTTTTCTAAACTTAATTAATTCCCAGGTTGTGCGGTAAGTCAAAGAAAATTCGTCGTTGCGTAAAAAGAAAAAAAATAACTCGGTAATCTTGCATATGTACGTTTTACCTACATACTCTAAATTGGAAATCCTCGATGAAACTATAAACAAAAGAAAAAAATTGAAGCATTCTTAATAGAAAATAACAGAATGCAAGTAGTGGTAATATCAGTTTTAAAGAGGTGCCTTGGCAACTTCGGCGATTCAGACTTCTGCAATTTAAATACAGAATACGTTACATAATTGGTAAACTGACGTAAGGAAATATAGAACATAAAATCTAGAGGTTAGGAAGAGGAAGAGAATGAAAGAGAATATTAGTAGAATACTTAACAGTAGTACGTGGATAAAAGCCCATCACTGGATCTCCAGTGTTTGGCGGAGGGAGGGTGAGGAGGAGGTAAGAATTTGAGTTTAGGAATGCGCATGAATTCGGGAATTTTACAGGATGGGTATGCAGGAGTCTATTTTCAAGAGAAAGAGTTCGATTGTCAAGGAAGAATTTTGTCTAAAATTACAGTAGGTGCAGTTGATTGGGCCATTAAATAACAATGGGAGAAATTTTTGTGCCCAATTCTATGTCTTGTGAGCACTAAACTTGTAACCGTAATTTTTCAAATGGAATTAAAGTAGGCAATTGAGAGGGAGATTTAGCACTGGTGGACCACTTTTTGCACGATTTGCCACTTATAAATTAATACAGTGATAGGCAATTTTCCTCTTTAAATCTTGAAAAAAATATTTGAAGTAACCTATCCCTTCGTGAAAGGGCCGATTGAAAAAGATACAAGAAAGAGCACTGGTTAAAATTAAAATATATCGCAGGTAGGAAGGAAAATATGATATTTTTCTCTCACTTGCTCAGATAAACTCTAGCAATTTTTAACCAATTAATGGAGATATGTATGCATATATTTTCAATGTTACAGCGAAAATTAGTTTATAATCCTGCCAATGACAAAATCAGATTGAACAAAAAATGACTCCTCACTTCTATAAAATATCTACCGGTATTTATACCGGTATATACCGGTATACCTTACATTACCGGTTATTACATCTACCGGTAAATATTCATACATATTGAATTGTTTCTTCTATGTTACTTTCCATTTGCTTGCGCAAGATAATAACACTAAATAATAAAATTTCAATTTCAATACCTGCATTGTGTCGCAAAGATTCACATTTAAAATAAACTAATGTCGCATTTTATTCTGTGGCATCCCTGAGGCATCTTCATAATCGTGGCGAAATCCTGTATAGAGCTGGTGTGATTTCAATCATTGTACAGAGCTTTTTTTAAAAACATAATTTTCTCTCGACAAAAGGATTTCTTTCTCGATTAATGAGGAAATCTTTTTCGGGGCAGATTCGAGATCTCCCTTTATCTCCCCTTAAATCAAGCCACTTGTTTTCAATTGAAATAAACATAAGTTTCTTGCAAACCGTACAAGTTACTTTGCGGGACAAACAAAAAAGGAATGCTACATAAACTTTGATTTTCTAGTACCCGGATGCAGGACTTTATCCTTGTTTTACTTTATGATCGCAACAGATCTACTCCTGGTCGGAGAGATCTATTATAGAATTGATTGGACAAACTATATTCTCAATCAATGCGTCATGTATGAAAACAGCTTCTAAAAAAAAAAGGAAAAATTATCGTATGATTTCGATTTTCTACTTCCATTTTGATTGAATGCCGAAGCAGCCTACTCGTAGAATTGTTCGGAAAAGCTTAAAGCTTGATGGGTGGCTTATAATAACGCGGTAAATGATGGAGGAACATTAGCGATCAAAACATCAAACCAACAGCTATTAGAGTGTACACCATTTGCCACGAGGAGAAGAGGAGGGGTTTTTCAGAGGACACGCGCGGAGGGAAGTGAAGTTATAAAAGGGGAGAAAAAAAGGCGGTCTGGGTAACTGAGCCCTCTCGGTTGCAGGCGCTTCTTTTAAAATAAGCAAGCCACCGTGCGAGGGGGTGGAAATGGCCCGCGCCGAAGGGGTGACGCTAAGCCCACCCTCTTCTCTGACTAGCGAATACTTAAGAATTTTATTGATGTACGACTGAGGTCGTCTTTGCAAAAATAGGGGTGGATTAAATTTGCCTGCTATCGTTTCCAGACACCCGCTTCCGGCCCCCGCGCAGGCTGGACCATTAAACCTTATCCCCTCGGATTTCAAGGCTTTTCTTTCTTACAGCCTGCTCGTAAGGCACTTTGAATGCTTTTCGCTCGCCCTCCCTCCGGACTTCGAACAGCGTTGCAACGCCGCTAAAAATTCTCATACACGTGAGTCAAGAACAGTGATTCTTGGAGATCAACTGAAAATGAAAAAAACGAAATAATAAAAAAAGTAAGTTGAAACGAAAAGAAACAAACAAAGCAAAAATCAAACAAACTGACAAAAATCAAGAAAAAACAGCAACAAAAAAAACAAAAAGAAAAAAAAAAGAAAAAATAAGTAAAAAAAGATGAGGAACACTCAAAAAAGTGTCAACCACTTTTTAACATCATGCTATTCAGGAGTGCTCTGTAAAATTTCTTGGATAAAAAACACCCAGAAATGTTAAATCAAACCAAGTAACGGTGGCTCGAAGTTCGTTGCTCAAAAAAGTGGTTCGGTAAGAAAAAGAAAAAAACTTTTTAAAATCCTTATCGGCTATGGTAAGGATATAAATATTCAGGGTCATACTGTAGAACGACCTTCAATGTCTCAAAATATAAACTAAACCACTCGCAACTTTTCTATTTGAAGTTACAACATCATAGTTCTGTCGAAACTGGCAGCATACGTGGAGCATTAAGAGTTCACGCCTCGCGCCATCGCGCCTTCAATTTTGTAGCTGCAACATGGACATCCATCAAGCACGAATAGTTGTATCTCTGCGCCGTCATGAAGGTGCGTCACTGCGTCCTTTCCCTTGCTCCATTTCAATGTTGCGTTGGTTCTTTTTGTCTTATTCGTAGCGGTGCTTCAAGGGCTAGGTAATAAACGTATCCGAAGATAGAGACGTTGGAATCGGGCCTCAATTTTTAATTTTTCTGGTATCGACATCGAGACCATCGATTTTTCTGGTGTATCTTAGCGACACCTCATTGGGAGAGTGGAGTGGAGCATTGCGGGTTTACACCTTGCGCAACCTGTACCTTCTCCTGTGTAGACAAAAAATGAAAACGGCTTTGAAACATCACAAGTTAAAAAGTTTTTTTTTTTTTACAAATCATCGGCATGAAAACTAATTTTTCAACTTGATCATAACCACTATCGACTAGACTAGACTGCCACAGAATTCAGCGGAAGGCTTTACTATCAGAATGCGAATACCTTCAGCATCCATTAATGTCCATCCGAACTCTTAAGAATGATTACTGAAGGTTCAAAATTATCGGAGAGTCAATTCCGTTGACTATAGAATCATATAAAAAACACTGCACTCAGAAAAATGAATTGTGGTTTGCAGACAAAAATAAAACTAAGTAATCATATTATTTATTAATCCAGGGTATAACTGCTGAAAAGACTCAGAACTCGAAAAAAAGACTCATGAAACAATTTAAGGTGAATCAAGTCTTAGTAACAAAATTACATTTTGTATACAGGAGGTATTCGTGGTGCTCGATTACGATTATCATGGTGCTTCTACAAGAACGATGTACCTACTTCTCCAGAATCTTCAGTTGAGCAGAAATACTTCGTTTTCATGGTGACAAGACACATGGTGACAGAGTCATTCTGTTGGCCGTATTATCACGATAAGTAAAATCTACTGGTTCTCATTCTCCCCGGAAAATAAAAAATAATGGAAAATATGAAACAGAAACATTCAGAAGACAATCCAGGGGCGAGGCGCGAATGATCGCCCATCGATATTTCCCCGTTTGAAGCTATGGTAAAGAATCGATTATTTGGGTGTTCGTTGCGAGCACCCTGTAAATGAGGGATCAATCAATACACTGGGAAAAAAACACATTGGATCTAGAGTTCAGACTCTTGAAAACATTGACAAGAAAAAATACTCTTGATTCAATCGGATTTTTGCTTAAATCATAACGAATTCCGCTTAAATTAAGAGGCTTGGTTCTTGATTTAAGCTAGATTCTGATCGAATCAAGAGTACTTTTTCTTGTCGATGGTTTTAAGAGTCTGGGGTCTAGATCCAATATGTTTTTTTTTTTTTTTTTTTTTTTTTTTTTTTTCCAGTGTAGATTGCAAAGCACGCCACGCCGCTGAAACAATTCTCTTCTTCTGATGAACTAAAGAAAAAGTCCGCAACAAAGCATCACTGGCGCTACGTCAGAAGCCAGGCAAAGCAAAACTAAGTCTGTTTTAGCTCTATCTGGAAACTCATAAAAGAATTCTCTAAAATCGCTTCTCGTAATAAAAACCTGTGGCCTTTCCGCCTGTCTCTTCTTTTCCCCTACTCGTCTCCTCTACAAAAGAAGAACCGGAGTTTTCTGCGCTGGAATTAAAGCCCCGAACGACTCAGACCCCAATATTAACAACCAAACGTGACAACTGCGGTGAGCTTTTGTTTTTTCTTCAGGGATAGCTCGTCGATCTTTTCATTGCGCTTCCATTTATCCCCTTTTCGCGAACCTTCCCTACCTTCAAATGAGAAATACTCTGCTCAATTTACTTTTGTTCGATTACTTTTCCTTTATTTACTTTAGTCGGAGAAAAGCGGAGCTTCCGCTATTAAATGAATGAAGCCCTTGATTTCCTCCGGTGCCCGTTTCCTTTTCAGTGACGTGGCGTGCTTTGCGATATATCGATTGTTATGCCATTTAAACCTATGGAAAAGGATCGATAAACAGGGTGTTTGCAGCGAACACCTTAATAATCGATTCTTTACCATAGGTTTAAATGGCAGAACAATCGATACATCGCAATTCACGCCACGCCACTGTTCCTTTTTTTGCCAAGAGACGGCACAAGAGCTGAACCCTTTCCGCCCTTATTTAACCCTCAAACTTTCCTGTATTTTCGTATGTCTTCTGAGCTTCGGCATTCACTCTAGCTTATGAGGAGGGAAGGGCAAGATTTAATTTAATCATTTTCCCCTGCGCATGCTTTTTGCAAGCGTGATGCAAACCCTCTGATTATTTTATTTTTTGCCCCGAAGGTTAAATCAAATGCGATGCGATTGAATTTAAAATCTTTCGGGAAACAAGAAAGATTTATGTCTTCTGAGAGAGCGCAAAAAATGTTTTTTATTTTCCTTTTTTCGCTGAATTGGTTCAAATAAATGAAACCGTGTGGGGTAGAAAGAATTGTGATGGAAAATTTCTCGAAATTAGTATAAAATTATCTCCTTGCTGATTGTCATCTAAATACATGTATGAATTATCAACAGCGAATAAAAATGGCGTTAGGAAAAAAATAAGGGAGGGAAGAGAGATATATTGAAATTGAAATTCTTGTTCTTAGCAGAGGTGACAGGAAAACCGCATATCAAAACTACTTCGGCAGTTTGCTTTTTTGAAAGATGTGTTGTGTGACAAAATACGCCTTCATTTTCGGGGGTATACTGCACGCGTTCCTAGGGTCAAAACAGTGGTAGCCACTGGTAATGGGGGAAGGTTGAAAAGAGTTATACATTGTGTGATATACAATAAAATATAAAAAATGCTATAAAATCAATAAAATATAGTATTGTTGTCAATCTCAGTATATCTACTCGGGATTTTGTGGCTGCACATAGTGCAGTTTAGGGCGCATCTTGTTCTCGGTCATCGAAAAAAATAAAAAATCAGAATCCACTCACTTACAATTTAAAAAAAAAAAACTTTGCAAAAAAATGGTATACATATATTACATGGATTGCATTTTGCATAAAGGAACCACTAGCATTGCAATGATGATAAGATTGTGCAACTTCTTCCTTTACAATAAAATTGCGGAAATTGTGAAATACTATGAAATTTAGTTGTTAACTTTTGTCTTAAATTTACAGTTTTTAGCGAGTAAAATAGTAACTATTCAGGGATAATCGGGTTTTTCCTCCGAGACAAAAGAAGTTGCACAATCTTAGCAACATTGCAATGCTAGTGGTTCCTTTTTGCAAAATGCAATCCACATATATTTTGTCAAATACTTCCTTCAGTGGTTTCAAAACGTTTCCTGTATCTAAAGGTATAAAATTCTTTTTCCAGGGAGGTATGACTTATTTTTGTAACCGCAGTATCTCTGTATTCATGGTTTCAGGCGGTGTTTCGAAAACATCGAGTTTTTTCAAAGCAAACGATCGGGGTGGTGACCGGGCGACGACTTGAAAACGGTGATGCATTTTTAATCCTCGCCACTGCGATTACCCGACCGCTTTTTCTCACTCGGATTGAACTTTTTCCGCTTATAAGCCGATCCTTGAAACTTTGAACCATGCAGCTCGTAAATCTTCACGCTGAAAGGTGGCCACTTTATTGCAATCGCGCCGGGGAGAAAGCGTTTAAAAAAATATTTGTTTTGATGCTCAGAGAAAACAGCGAGGGAAAAAGTCAGGCAATACATAAGTTATCCGTCAAGATTAGGAGCAAATTTATCGAAGGCTTAAATCTTTTCACTTCCGATGAAATGCAGCCCAAGCGGGGAGGCCATGCGCGAGGGCTTTAAAATACGCGAAATTAATTGGGCACTCCTTTAACTACGGCAAAGATAGCTATGCAAATGAAGGCTGGGATGCAACCCGCTTTGCACGGAGCACCGTCGCGCCATGTTTTACAGTTAACAAGATAAACAGAGCAAGTTTGGTGCGATAAAGTGCGCCCTGTATTTGACGCTGAAAGCAGCAGTTGAAAGCTATGGAAATAATCTGGATAAAATCGACGGATTATTGCTTTAGGCGAGTCTGGTGGAGTCGTGTAGAGAAAATTGAAAGGATCAAAAACAAATGAAAGTTTTCTCTGACTTGTCTTCCAGATGAAGTGATCAATAAATTGTTTTCCACTCTGAAAGCATCACTTAAAATGAATAACATATTTACTTATAAGGCTCCTCTCTATGTATTTTTTGTTTAAATTGTTTATAATTTATTCAAACCTTAATAAAGAGACCTACATTGACCTCAAATAAAAGTGTCATTTAAAGTTGGCATGCTGTCCATCATTAAATAAAAAAAAAGGAAAACGGAGAAATTATGATATATTTTTTCAGCGATTTTCGGGAGCTCCTCACAATGTATAAGATATTTTGTATGCAGTTTTTCCCAAATTTTTTTTTATCATTACTTCTGCTCTAAAGTGTTAATAACCCAGTTATATTAAGCATCTCTGAATAAATGTATCAAACAACAACAGCAACAACATCCTGATTTCAAAAGCTAGACTTATGTTGGGATTAATAAATGACTCTAAAAGCTGATGACAATGCTGCACTCGCAAGATCCGTCCAATTCCGCCATAGTAGAACCGTCATGGCAACGCTGCAAGCAGCTCAGCGGTAAAAATTATTTTTGTGAAACGTAAATTTAACTTACTTCGTCTTGTCTACTCATCCTTTAGTGTGGACCTCGGGCCACGAAAATAATGAACTCTGGCCACGCTGGCTGACGCTTAAACGAGAATACTTGAAAACGCTATTGATATCTACGTAGAGGGAAAAACATACTACTTACATTTTTACGCATTTATAAGTAGAAACACACTACATTCTTGACAATGTAACTGTTTCAGAACTACCCATAATTGAAAGACAGAGGACTCCTTTTGATTCAAGAAATTGTCTCCAAGACTGCTAGGTTCGAGAATTAATTCCATTTCTCCAAATTAGCTTGCATGATTTTTTCTTTCCTTCGCAGTATAACAATACAATTTGAACCATACTTAGGATTTTCCATCAAAATGTGAACAAACTAAGCATTTCAAAAGTCAACCTACAAGTAAGCAATAAGTGTTAATCATGCTCTTCGATTCAATAATCTCGCTTGCCAACAAATTTTTGCCTATCTAAATCGGTACTAAAGAAATGTTAGTGTGCCCCACGATGAGACATTCACCGTATAAGCAAGTTTAAAACCAATGTGTATATTTTACAGAAAAAAACTACATAAATAAATATTTAACTTATTACCGACTTATAATTTGAGTTTCATTCTAGTATAATTACAATAGAACCAACCAAGTACGGTCCTATTCTGTGATTCTTTGCTTCTCCTTAACGCTTTTCCTTAACGCTTTTCCTTAACGCTTTTCCTTAACGCTTTTCCTTAACCCTTTTCCTAAATCATCAGAAATAAATTAACTAAGAAAATAGACTAATATATAATCGTTTTGACAAACTTCAATTTTCTTTTTTAACCGATAACGAGAAAATATAACCTCTCTCCAATTATAGGAAATGAAAGATTCGACGGCAAAAGCGGATTTTATAAGCATAAATGTTACATTTTTCCGCCAAATTTCAGCGAAAAGACCTCTTCTGTCCCGAGAATTTTGGTTCCTATCCGCGACACGCTGCTCAAATGTTGGCGGTCAAGTACACGACCGACAAGTGCTAGGCTCTGGCGGTGCAGCCTGCAACTAGAGCCGCGGCAAAAAATCCATAAATCACCAGTGAGAGAAGAGCAGTGGAAAGAGGCAGCGTCTCATTGGCGGTCTGCGAGGGTACGCAGTCGGCGAAAGGGGGTTGGCGCCGGTGGAGAAGAGGGAGGAAAAGAGAATGGAGGAAGCATTCGTTGCCCGGCTTTCGAGAAGTTTCGAGGGACTCCTTCATCGGGGGAGCTCCCAATTCACATTGCCGCGCCAACTCTCAGCTTCCGCGGAATGGCCGGCGCACAGTGGATCGAGTCAATTCGAGAGGTCGGACAAAATTTAGAAACTTCGAAAGCTTATAACTCCCTTTATACAAAACTTTGAGGCTCTGAAAGTGGTTTCATTAGTTTCTTCATGAAATTTTCCGCTAGAGGCACCCCTTAAAATTTTAAATGTGACGAAATACGTATCAAAATTTGCAGTGTTGGTCGAAAATGTCATTTCCGACCTCTCTAATTGACTCGATCCACTGTGCGGCATGTCCATATGGCCCGCTCCGTAGAAAAGGAGGCTTTGCAGTTACACTGTAAAGAAAATAAAAAATAAATGATCGAAAATAAAATGTGTGGATATCTGTTGAGATGATATATTTATCAGAGATTTTAAATTATAAAAAATCATTTCAGAATTAAAAATTTCTCGGTACAAATATTCAAAGCAACTGGAACTTCAGTTAAATAAAGGAAGTGTTGTTCACTTAACGGAAAAACTAAATTTAAAAATAATATCGAAATTTTCCAGCATTTATATTTTTTTTTTTCTGTAAAGTATTTTATGTTTGTTTTTATTTTCAAGATTTTTCCGGTCAAGTAATGGAAGATCCTACTGTAAAAAGAATCAAATTGAATTCTAAATTAATTTAAATTAATTGAAAATTATAATTTATTAATTTTAAATTATAAAAAATCATCGATTTTATGCATGTAAAAATAAATTAATCAACAAATAAAAAACATAGAATGAAGACTTATTGTTAGTGAGATTCATCGATGAATTCGCTGGGTTAAAAATTGGCGATACAGGGCGATATTTACATTTATGATATGAAATACCTCTTAATTTTTTTTTATTTCAATTCACGCCAATAAAAAAAACGTTGATTAAATTAATGTTCGATGACTTTCATTTTCTGTTTATTTATTCAATCAGGTATATGTGTATTTTTTTTAAAAACAACAACAACAAGATTTAATGGACAACAAAACTAAATATACTATTGTGATAGTCCCCAGATCAGAATAATTGGTTAATGAAGTCTCCAGTAGACTAACACCGCGGTTTTTTCTTATACCTTCCTTTTAAGTCAAACATTCTTTAATTAATTGACATATAGCTCTTTATTCTTGATGAAAGTGCATCTATATATATCTGCATTTTTATGTTATCTTTATGTTATCTTTCCTCTGAAATCTCTATCTCGCAAAGACGGTTCGTGCAAGTTTCCACATTATGCTTGATTTCCAAACTCATTATCAATACGCCTCAGTAATTCTCTTTTTCCGTCTCAGCCAGCCTTATTTTTCCTCACAGCTTGTACCAGATAAACACGTAGGATCGAGACAAATTGCCCCCAAGCAGGAGTGGATTCTTTTAAAACGCTGCTGCTGCTTAATAAGTAAAAACTAAAAATAGCTCTTGATCCTTCAATTAATTTACAATTTGGTGTAATTTTCGCGTGATTGACTATTGAAAACGCTTAATTGACTTAGTCGAGTGGAAAATAATGGGAATTCGAAAAACTCTAGGACTTAATTTTTTAGACTGCGATGAGAACACTCACATATGTTGCCAGCGCAAAAATTACGCTCTTTGGTTCCCTAATGAGAGAAATTTTGCATACGTACAAGTTAATAAAATAAAATCCAGTCTTGAAAAAGAAGAGAAGTTAAAGGTTAAGCGACTGAAAATGTACAGGATAAATCTGACCTCATCACCTGTTATTGTCTGAGAATCTGTGACCGAATATTAAGGCGTCCCTCACTTTAATCAATAGTAAGTCAATCTCCTTAAGTCCACGTAGCGTTTTTCAACGGAAAAATTGAGATATTTTGAAATTGAATGACGATTTTTTCACGGTTTTTTACGATAAAATCGCTGGGATCATCTGAGCAATTATCCTTAATCTTGTAGCAATTTTATCTCAATAAAATCGAAGTTTCATCTCGATTAAATACGATTTTTTGTTCGACAATAACGCGAATTTATGCCTTGAAATTGTAATTTTATCGCAATTTATTAGCCTACAATATTGCAATAAATCAACGTTCTCCGATGAAATCCCAATTATTCGCGATCACTGCTACCTGGGAGCCGCTAGACATTGTTAAATCAAATTCAACCTCCTCACTGTAGGTCGTCCTCTCCCCGCTCTATAACACAAATCTGCCGTGCTAAGAAAAAGCGCCGTATGAGCCTTCAGTCGTTGCCAAGTTTCCTTGGATAAAAACCCAATATACTGAGAAAATTGTGAATATTAATTTCCAAAAAATTCAGACAATTTTGTACGCAATTTAATCTAAAATATCTGAAAATTTCAAAAAAAAAATGTGCATGATGGTCTTCAAAAATACATGTTTTATCAAGGGAAATTTGGCAACTCTCGGATGTTCCTACGGCGTTCTTCTTTAGCACGGCAGAAATAATCTCGATGTATAAGATCTCGAGCTTTCTGGCTTGCCAGTTAATAGGAAACAGGAGACCGCTTGTGCTCCGAAGTTTTTTCTTTTATCTAAAGGCCGTACCTAGTTTTTACAATCAAGTTCAACGCGAGGAAGAAGAACACAAATGTGATATTTAGAAGAACGAAACAAAAAAATCAACAATCTGATTAGGGAGAACGAAGAAAGGGAAGGAGAAAAAAGAGGGTTGAAAAGCTTTAATGAATGTTGCCGGGCGACTTGCTCTTCCGGGAAAGTAGCGTTGACAAAACGACCGGAGATTCCGAGGTTCGGGTGAGGAGTTTTTCATTAAAAAATTTGATAAGGATAGGAGGAATCTTGATGAGAAAAAGGATTCAAGGTATGCTGTAATTACATTTCCACGCGTGTAATTATTAAGTTTTACGGTTTGGCTTGAGATTTAAGAGCCCCATAAACTCAAATGTACAGACCTTCAAATTTAATTAAACCTTTACAAAGTTTTAAGTCTGCGAAGCTGGAACGAGAAACCCCTCGCTCCGCGCCAAGCAGGTCCGAAACAGCACCGGAGATACTAAAAAAGAATGCTCGCCAAGGATTGATGAAAGTGTTTGTTTCAGCGTCGTGTCTGATTTGAAATGCATCCGAACTTGAAAGCTCGGCTAACGCACGAAGAAAGATGAAATTAATTTGTATAAAAAACCTGAAACACTATCGTTTATATATTTTCATTTAAAAAAGAATAAGTAAAAAATGGAATATTACATGCATTTCCTCTGAATTCCAAGATGATAAGCCTACTGCGTAAGAAAACTCCCGAAAGATAAACTGAAGGACTACATTTTTATAATTCTCATCGATTTTTTGCTGCAATTGTGTATGCCTGTGGCATAATTAAATGTTCCTCGTTGCAAAACCTTCAATGTCTGAAAATTTATTCCAGTTTCTATGACGTGTTAAATTTAACGATTAATAATTCTCCAGATTCTCAAAACCCGTATTTGAATTACCGGAGAATAACGTACCCATCAGTCGATAAGTATCAAAAAATGCAATTTTGAAGTCATTCTAAGGTGCTCACTGCCAAGTTTGAGGTAATCACTACTTAAGTGCGTAAAAAGTATTTTTATTTCCGTTCCATCGGTGGTTTTATCTAATTTTCTTGACTTAATTTTACGATTTTAGAAAACTGTTATGATGGTTGTAAAATCGAATGGGATAAAATGAGCCAGGGAGAAAGTGAGAGAATTCCGGACTGGAGTTGACTTGACCCTTTCTCAAAAAAAAAAAAAAAAAAAAAAAAAAAAAAAAAAAAAAAAAAAAAAGAAGATAAATAAAAAAACACTCCGAAGAAAGTTGGAAAAACAGCCGAACAAATTATTCTTTTGAATTGTTTCATTTTCTCTGATGTTGGAGGCATATGACTGGTCTTGGCCCCCTCCTCCTTTCAGCACTCATAGGAGCAAGCTTAGAGCCCCCTCCCTCCAAGTAGCTCATTAAATTCTGGAACAGCAATTGAGACCTTAATTTTCCGAATAACGCTCGATAAGAATAAATTAAACACTGGTGAAAAAAAGTAGCTTGGATCAAGAGTCCAGACTCTTAAAAACATTGACAAGAAAAAATACTCTTGATTCAATCGGATTTTTCCTTGAATCGGAAGAGCCAAGCTCTTGATTTAAGCGGATTTCCATTTGAATCAAGAGTATTTTTTCTTGTCAAAGTTTTTAAGAGTCTGGACTCTAGATCCAAACTACTTTTTTACCAGTGAAGGACAAAGTTGAATGGCTTCCTCTCCAGGATTTTTAATCTTGCTGATGTCGATGACTACTTGACGGATTTAAACGATCATTTGTATTGGTAAATGGTCTTCCTTTGTTTTATCTTTTTTCTTTCTACAAGAAGGTTAGTCCCATCCCAACATTTATTCCGCCATCGAGCATGGACTCGTGGAGCAGATCATATCCGAATCTCGCTAGGAACAAGAGGTTTATTGCGGCATTGAGGCCGGTCCTCGGGCTAAGGGCCTTTTAAGGCCTTCGAGAGGCGCGGAACGTCGGGCATCGCACGAAACCAATCCCGTCCATATAAACTGCTTAAATATGGAGAATTTCCGCCCGGCAAATGAACGAGGCAGCCACCGCGGAATCCTATTCTGTCCACAAATCTGACTTCATCAATTCAAACTTCGCGAGGAAGCGGAACGAGGATTTCGACCGGAGCCCGGGGGGGCGNTTTGGAGCTCGGTCTGCTCGCCCCGCAGCCCGAGCGCCGGGTTTCGACTTATTGTGGGCATTCGCTGGGGTTTAAGGCTTTATTATTTTGCTCCACTGCTCGCCCCCCCCCTTCCGCCCCCCGCCCCACCCTCTCGAACTTGAATTCGCGGAGCCCGATCTTGACGTCTGTTCGTTCGATTGGTCGAGGGATGTGGGGGAGGGGCGGGGAGGGGGTTAATACCGCGTATTTCCTTGCTTCATCTCCGCCGCTGAATTCGAACATCCAGCTTTAGAGGAGTTCCGGGTGGCCGAAGACTTAAGCAGCCCGGCCGGGGATTGGCGGCGAATTGAATGGGAATCGTACTGCTGAATTGATGTTCGCTCTAAGTCGGGATTTCGCGTTTGAAAGACGAAAGCGCTCGATTGGGGGAAAAAGCGCACGCACGCGAAACTTTCCTGACTTTAATGAATGCATGAAAAGGGGCCGGTACATAATATGTTAATCGCTCATTCAATGCCCCCGCACTGACGGTAGAAAAAATTATGAAATTTGAAATCGTGAAATCTCTCATGAGGGTTGTTCAAATTTTTTCGATCTGACGAAGTCGAAGTTTTAAAATGCATATCATCAGCCCCACACCAGACACAGGTTAATATTAGTTCAATGTCACCTTTACAAAACGTCATTTTGTTCATTTTCCGCATTTTATTCACTAATGTTTCAAATGGAAAAAGAAAAACAACTAGAAGAAAAAAGAAATATTGAGAATGAAATGCCAAACACTTTCTTTGAGTTCTCTGTGTGCATTTTGCATATCCTGCCCCTGAATTAAATGGAATATATTCATTAAAATCTGACAGCCACATCAGTCTACAACCGCGTGAAATTGCATGAAATACAGACAATTCCTGGGTATCATTCGTTTATCGTCTTAAAACCGTTTCATGCCCTGTTCTCGTGCTCAAGAATAGATTGACTGAATTCTTGAAAATATTACTCGAAAATTTCTTAATTGCATGGAAATTTATTTATTTATTTCGAATGCAGAAAGGTAAAACAAACCCCGAATTATTGGATGGTTTGAACTTTTTCGACCGAATTCGACATCATATTCCGTGTTTGAAAAAAGCAATGTATAGGGAATGGCCTCGATGAGGACTTATATAGAAATCGACCAAAAATTCACAGTAATAAAAAATTGGGAAGTGGAAGGGATGAACACGACACCTTGAATTTCAAATTTGCAAAGAAATGCACATACGCAAAGCAACAAATTAGCGAGTGGAGAACTCACCTTTAACCAGACCAAGCCACAGAACAACTGACACTGAAAAAAATCACGCAGGGAGCAAGAAGCTACCTACATGAGATCATCCCGCGATTATCCTAGTTTATATCAAAGGTCGCACTGTGAGGGAGTAGGGGGTGAAAGAGGGCGTAAGGAGGGCGATATCTTGATCAAGTCACCCAAAACAGGATTCCGCGACGCAGATAGTGGATCTTATCCGCGGCCCGCTTGCCAAGTTGTACACGAAAATCGTATAAAAATGTAACTTGAAGGGGTAAAGTACTTTCCGAATTTCTTTGATGGCGAGTACTGTTTTTGGGGAAAATAACAAGATTATCGAATATATTCTTGGACTTAAAATTTGTAGAGGCAACGAAAATTTTATTTTAATCTCTGCTTGAAAACATTGACAAGATAAAGGACTTTTGATTCGATCAGATTTAAGCTTAAATCAAAAGGAAATTTGCTAAAATTAAGAGGCTTGGTTCTTGATTTAAGCTTAAATCTGATTGAATCAAAAGTATTTTTTCTTGTCGATGTTTTTAAGAGTCTGGACTCTAGATCCAATGTTTTTTTTTTTTTTTTTTTTTTTTTTTTTTTTTCCAGTGTGATTTTTTTATTTTTAAGAGACGCGTTTCCGAGCTCAAAATTCCATTCTCAGTGGGCATCAGTGAACTTTGGGCTCCGAAACGCGTCTTGTATAAATAAAAAATCACTGCAAATGAGTACCGGAAATTTTTTAAATTTTTTATCTCAACATTTCGTATTATCAATCATTGCAATACAATTGAAAAACGATTTGATCCATCTTGGATACTACATTGATGGGTGACAGACATGACTTCAAAAAATTCCACTCTCACTGGAAAAAAAAAAAAAAAAAAAACACATTGGATCTTGAGTCCAGACTCTTAAAAACATCGACAAGAAAAAATACTCTTGATTCAATCAGATTTAAGCTTAAATCAAGAACCCAGCCTCTTAATTTAAGCGGATTTCGTTTTGATTCAAGCAAAAATCCGATTGAATCAAGAGTATTTTTTCTTGTCAATGTTTTCATGAGTCTGAACTCAGGATCCAATGTGTTTTTTTCCGGTGGACTTGAAGGAATCCCACTTGGCAACACTGAGACACGACTGCAAAAACAGGAAAGACAGGTCAGTCGCCTTTGAACTCTTGACGGGTGCAGGTGTGGAGAAGGGGTGCGTTTCTCAATATCATCCCCCGGACTCCTGGATGTCGTGGGAGACGGCGGAGTCGCGGCTTTTGTACCGCGTGCCCTTTCGCGTTCGCGAGGTCGCCGCCGCCACTCACCCCACGCGCATTCGTATGCAAAATACTCGCCGTCTTATTTTCGCTCGGCCCGCATCATTCGGTCATTCCTCGTTCCTCGATCGCCAACGGATTTTTCTCCCACTCGAGGAGATTGCGACATTGAGAGGGTGACTATGACTCGGAGATAATCCGCTGGTCCGGAGGCTGAGACACCCTCTCTCCTGTGCTAAGAAAGAACGCCGTATGAACATTCGAGGGTTGCCAAATTTCCTTCGATAAAATGGTTATTTTTGAGGAATGTTATGAATATTTTTCCTAGAAATTTTAAGGAACTTTAGAGGAAATTACGTACAAAATTATCTGAAAAATTGGAAGAAAAATATTTACAAATTACCCCGAAAATTCGCGATTTACTAATGGAAATTTGGCAACGCCTGGAGGTTCATACGGCGTTCTTCCTTAGCATGGCAGCTCTGAGCCGGCACCCTCGCATTCGGAAATCTTAAATGTACCTAACGGTCTTGGTCTGATTTTGGGGTTCATCAAAGATCCTCAGCCAGGCTTCCAGGCCCGTAATGTAATTGTTATGCGTGTGATGTCTTTGTAATGATCAAGTAACTTGCATCCATTTATTCTCATCCTCATCAAGTTGCACTTCAACGATGAAACTTTCAAACTGCGTACCTCGCTTCGTTACGTCGCAGAATTCCTGTTATACTTTATTTTTTAAAAAAGAAACTACGCAACGTTGATTCCTTAAAACTTCCCTGGTTTTTCTTTCCTGTACGATGAAAAATCTGTAAAAAATTCTAGGAATATTGTTAAATTGCTATCTTTCAATGAATTGGGAGCGGATATTTTTAAACTTTGCGAACGAGATACGTGGTTTGGGAGTTTTTCCATCGGTTTGTAATAGTAGCGCATATTGTGAGGTAGCTATGGAATGGGAACGATTGCCTTCTTGAATAACTAAAGAAGAAGTATTTTTATTCTACCTTTAATATTTTTTTTTTTTATTTTATTTTTTTTTTTAATGAAAAAACTACTCCAGCATAGTAGGTACACTCTCTTAGAAATAATTTGTAGGTTTGTTAGCTTCATATTGCGGTCCGCGTTTACGCGCTACGATCTGTCGGCTATTATGCTCCGACTTCATGTTCGAATAGAATAGCATGGTACAGATTTTACTAAATCTTATATTTTTTACCAAGAAAAAATTTTGTGTTGTAATTTCAACCCAAACAACACAGTCTCCTGATGAGAGAAACTTTGCCCGTAATTCTTGATATCAATGAGCATGTGCATCATTTACACGGAGCAGTGCGAAGAAAGAGGAAGGGAAAGATTTGATGATAAGATGCTTGAGAAGTTATAGTTTCTCATCAGAGTTATTTTTAGTTGCCTGGAAAATTGCCGAAAGTTTCGGCATATTTTCGTGCGGCGCTGTGGCTTAGTTGGTTAAAGCGCCTGTCTAGTAAACAGGAGATCGTGAGTTCGAATCTCACCAGTGCCTTTTTGTAGTTAAAATTCAAGCAAAAAACGATACAGGAGAATTCATGAAATTTTACCTGGATGCTGAACAAATAAAAACTGAATAATTGGCCGATCGATACATTTTTTCATCTGTTTCTTTTTTCTAAACTTACCGTGTATAATTAAAGAAATTTTGATTTCAATCCGTTCAAACAATTTATTTTTAATTGTTTTCCTTCGCAAACACATCCCAGCACCTATAGGATGGTGCATTTGCGTGTACATATTCAGAAAAGAAAGGCCTCGCATAAAAAAAGGTCTGATGCTAACACCACGAGGCGAAAAACGAGAATTCCGAGACCTTCATAGTCTCCTGAGAGTCTTTTTTCTCTTTCCAAATATTTTTGAGTTAAAAAAAAGGAGGAAGAAAAACGAGATAATTTTCCACCCCTTCTGGAAGGATTAGCGCACATTTTTTGAAACGATGAATCTTTATGACGGATAATTTTTCTTAATTTATACAAACCTTTGCGAGAGAATTTTTTACCCTGTTCCCCGTGCGCATTATCCTTGTCGTACCCTCCCTCCGTCCCCCTCTCCCGCTCACCGTTGTCAATCTCTTGCCCTCTCCCAACCCTCCGTAGCCCACGCACAGCGTAAGGGGTTGACTCCGAGTAAGATTTAACTGAAAATCATTTTCGACATTGTTCATTTGCTTAATGGCCGCGGAAGGTAGCGGAAATTAATTAACACCATTCCTTCAGCACGGTTGGTGTTAAAAAAAGAAAAAAAGAATTTCCCGCGTTCTGCGCTCGGTGATTCCGTGGAAAAATTCATTATTATATGGAAATGAAGTGGTCATTAATTTACATGTTTCTGATTGATGTGTCGTCCTTGGAAGTCTGAGCCCTTCCTTGGGAGGAATAATTACACAACCAACCCCCTTTTTCCTTGTTCGCGCTTTAGAAAACTCCTTTTTTTCGGGGAAAGAGGGATTCGCGCGCTGTGGATACTAATGAAGAAATTCAATCATGCTCGCTTTCAACCCCTGCCTGACACGTTCTCGAACTATATACCTCTGTGTGCCTCTCACACCATGCTGTGGGGGTATAGTGGCACGGTTCGTGCTTATTTCACACCTCCCCTTAAATCAGACGAGAATACGATACACTTTCGTTTTCCAGACTGGGTAGATTCGTGCCTTATCCATAAAAAAAATGCATAAAAAATGTTAAGTTTTGTATTTATTCTACTCAATTATTTTTATAATTTACTGGTAAAATGGCATCCATAAAATGGTAATACTTAATCTGCACGGATATTATTTTATAGTTCAAAAAAGTATGTGAATCAAAAGTTTCAGTTTTATCAGCGTATATTTATTCTTGCCTCGGACCACAAATGTTTGTGCTGTCATTATCATTGCATTTCACCGATGAACAGTTAAATTTAGATGATTTCTACTCACAAACAAATACTTGAAAACATTTTGTTTTAACAGAAAATGGTGCAGGCTGCGATCTCGTTCACCTGGAGGAAAACATGCCATTTTTGCATATTTTTTCTCCGTGTCTTGTCTTCTGTATTATCTATACTATAAGCTCCAAGACCTCCTGATTTTGCGAAACTGGTAACGCTTAGTTCCAGCGTTCTACCGGGCCGATTTTCATGATTTTTGCGGCTATCGACGGGCAATTGTGTCTAGATAAGCCAACTCTTTTCAGATTTTCAAAATATGGCCCAGGTTTTTTTATATTACGTGGTAAAGTTGCAAATTCTCCCATTTAAACAATGTAAATTTATACTTTTTGTCATAGTTCGTTTAAGCGTTCTACCGGGCCGATTTCCATGATTTTTGCGTAAATAGACAGGTAATAGGCCCTAGATGAGCCCGCTCTAATCAGATTTTGGAAAAAGGACCCAGGTTTTTTTAAAATCACGTTATAAAAGTGAGTGAGTTTACAGATTGCTCCGGTGCTGTTACCGATATGCGCGGGAGGATGCGCAGTGGTCAAGGAGGTTGCGCAGTAGCTGTTTAGCCTGCGCAGTAGCTGTTTAGCCTGCGCAGTAGCTGTTTAGCCTGCGCAAGCTCTACACTTATCTCCACAAGATTCGCGTCATGATTTTTATGTAGAGCGGTGGCCGAGTCGTTTAAGACGTCGAGTGCGTTCACAATGCACTCAATATGGGATCGATCCCCGACTCATGAAATCTTAATTATTACCTGACTATCATTATTCATTGTTTTACTGCAATATTTCATCAATCAGTCATTACAAAACGCGTCCTTTTAATTTTAAAGTTATTTTAAGTAAAGTTTAAAATTAAAGTATACCTCATATCGTAATTTTTTAGGGGAAAAATAAAACTAACACTAATAGGAGGGTAAAAATAGGGCCGCGAAGCGGCCCATTGATGGCGCGGAGCGCCTTCAGGGGGTTGGGCCGCGTAGCGGCCAGGGGGCGTAGCCCCTTAGTATACATGTATTGTCTTCTATGCTAACGAAGAGGAATGCATGCAATTCCAAATTCTCTTAAATCCATTGAAATTATAGAATCCTTGCAGCCCCAAAACGTTCTGCTTAAGTCAGACTTTCTCTCCAGGAAATCAAGAGGATAATCCTCTCCTATATCCGACATTCTTGCTCAGCTTCAACATTCAATTCGTTCCATCACTGTCGCTTGAATTCCGGGTCATTCAGGTATTATTGGTTATGAAACTGCTGATAACATTGCTTAATCATGTTGCATTCCAAAACGTCTAGCTATATCCACACATTTCAGCCCTCCTCAAGATATGAAGAAAGCCTTTCACTCCTACATCCATGCTTCCTGGGAAGATTACTGGAAGAACAATGACAAGAACATACTTAAAACACGACCCGCGCCGTATGTCCTCTTGAACAAGCACCGTAATACTGTGAAGTCCAAATCACAAGATTACGGATTGGCCATCTTTTTCTTCATCATTTTCATTTAATTTCAAGATCCTCACTTCCAATTTGCTTTTTACGTCAACGCACTTTCCCAACAATCAACAAAATTTTGACTATTTTGGACAAAAACCTACCCTGAACGCATCAGCATTTAAAAGTATCTCTCTCCGTTTGGAGGATGATACTTCTGAATTTTGATCAGACTGGATTGACATTTTTGAAAGGTGTGTGTTTCTTACTCTTTAAACTCAAATGACTCAAAAGTCACGACTGAAATTTTACAGTTTTTTAAGCAACTAACTCTCAAAATTTAATGTATTCTCTTGGACTCTGACGTAATTAGCGATGGCTTCCTCTACCTTCTTATTAATTCCACTAACTAACTAACTAACTAATTAACTAACTAACTGACTATGTGACTATTTTAGGTGCCAAATATGTTTAAATTAAAACCATGAAATCTTTGCCTAATGACTCTTTCAAATTTGAAAGTGTTGTTTTTAAAATAAGGAAGCATATTCAATTTAGTGATTGTCTTGATCCTAGTATTATACAGATGTCAAATAATGAAATGAGAAGATTGTATATGTAAGTTAGGAAAATCAGAGAAGGGTTATTTTTTAAAAATAAAAAATTCATTCAGTGCTTGATTCATTTGTATTAAAGTAGTATGTTTTACTAGGTTATTAAAAATTACCCATCTTTCAACAGCGGTAACATTTTATGGACAAAAATGACCAAATAGGAAGCACCAAGACTGTTGTCGATGGCAACGCGGCATCTCTGGAACAGCTGACCACACAACTCTTCCCTTTCCTCCTCTAATTTCATTCATGTTCTTCAAAATAACCTCTACTGCATTCTATCAATAAAAATTATATGACAAAAATATCATCCGCAAATATGTAAGAATTAAGTTTATTTATTTTCTTCATTTGTTAAGATTATATTATTGAATATTGTCGAAGTTTAGCGCAACAACTGTTGTTACTGACTGTTTTAAACCTTAAAGATGCTAATAAGCTTAAATCAATTCAAAATTAACAATAAAAGGATAAAAATTTTGCCCCAATTTTTGGCCACAAAATTGCCCAAAAATGATGAGCTTTGATTATCCGTCGCGATTCCGTGGTGAACAAATAACTCAAATGTTTACTGAAAGAATCGACTTCGTTAAATCCTGATTCCGAGATTTATTTTCTTCTCCTCTGTTCAGTCATTATTCTCATGTCATCAATTTCATCACGAATAAAATGTTTATGTTTCTTTTTGATTCGTTCCAATTGAAACTCTGTATATTCTATGAGGATGCGCTTTTCCCCGCATATCACCTTACTAATACGATCGAAAAGTGCGTTAAATTTACAAAATCTTCAAAAGTTTGTAAGAATTATTGTACTTCTGAATAATAATATGGCACTGCAACCCCAACCTTTATTTGTGAATATTGCTGGGGTGGGCGCAGCGTAAAATTGAGTCAACAGATTATCTGGAGTAATTTTGTAAAAATTATAATGAATATCCTGCTCGTTCGTAATGAATGGCATTTTTTAAAGTGCAAGATACGCAGATCTATCTGAATAAATCTAATCTAAACTCTATCTAACTAACTAATCTCTACTAATCTCTATCTAATCTAAACCGAATTCCCGAAAATGCGGAAGACAAAAAAAAATAACGTTTAATGAAAGATGCTGCTTATCATTACAGCAAGCGTAAAAAGACTTCAGACGCGGAGATTCTCAGTTTCTAAGTTAAAGGTTACCTCGCGATACTCAGGGTCTCGAGAAGCGAAACCAGGGCCGGCTTGTATACAATAATACTAGTGGGTGAATGGCAAAAAAACGTAATATCTCTTTATTCCATCGATATTACAAGACTCTAAAGTTCGGTGTTGATAAGTTCTCTACATATTATTTTCATTGTTGATGAAAGAAATGTAATGTTATGTAATTTCAAAAATGCATTAAAATTTATGCTCTCTTAAATCCGTTGTCCTCGGAGTAACACTGGTTTTTCTCTTATTCCTTGGTTAAACTGATTTTTAGATAATTTTTTCATGTAATACCTAATGTTCTTTTCATATGAATGAGGCTAAAATTTGGGCCGATAAAAATAAGGGAAAAAGTAAAAGGCTCGTGAATTTCAGTTGGAAGAATGTTATGAAATGGAGACTAAAGAGCTCTCGCACTTAGATTTGAGAGGAGAGAAAAGCAACGGAGCAGCGTAGAAGAGCACATGAGGTTCGAGTGCCAAAGACCAAAAAACAGTCATAGGAAACTGTGTCTGGCTCTACCCTGCAAATGAGTAATTAAAGTCTAATTTATAGAGCAGCGGAAATGAGAGTCGTGGAGAGGGGAGGAGGGGAGAGCAGAGAGTTGAGCGCGCCAAACGAGCCACTTGCAAGTTTGTGTCGAGAAGCAAAGGTATTAATTTGAGCTGCATATTTGAGATACTTCATTTGAGGGCGAGCATTTGGACTTGGGAGGAGGCGGGCGAGATGGAGCAGAGAGCGAGGGTTGGAGAGTGAGAGAATGGGTCCGGGGTTCGGGGAAAGGAAAAAAGCTCGCAACGGGACAAACGTATTCCGCTGCGAAAATGGGGTTGCGGGTGGGGATTTTGGGAAAGGGTCCGGCGCGGCGGAGGGTTCTGTTCTGGACATCCCGACAGAAGGTTTAATTAATCAACTTGGCACGAAAGTTAGGGACTGAAGGGATGAGTAAGTAAGAAAGAGTGGCCGGATACTGTGGGTTTTAAATAAATGAGAAAAGGGGTAGTTTTTTGTCTACAAATGTGGTCAAGGGGCGACTTGGCTGCTCGCGAGCTTTTCAGGGAAAGTAACGAGGAAAAGATGGAAATCGCGAAGGGACAAACGGGGACGTTGGAGCGCGAAACGGGAGAGACCAACCTCTCTGGCCCCGAACGCCCCAGTCGCCCCGGCGGTAATTCTAGAATGTCCTATCTTCTCATTACTCAAAGCTCGCAAAGGCACACCTCCCTCGACCCCCATCCTTCACCCCCGCCTCCCGCCCCTTCGTCCCTCCATTTCCCCACACGCTCCTCCTCGCCTCAGAAAAGGGCGCGCTGAGTTGGACATTATTTCCCCGCATAGTTCTTTGGTAGATAAGGGTAACACCGATACCCGTAAATTGAGATCAAAACTTTGCTTCCTAAACCCCTCCCATTCCGAGTAATATAAAAGCTCCTGAAACTTGGGAGCCAACCCTTTTCACCCTCGAAAATAACAGATAAGCTGTTCGAAAGCTCCGCACTTTGCCAAAGCTTTACTTTTTCCGATGTGTTAGCGTTTAAACTTTTTCCTCGCCCCCTAACGACTTTACGATATTAATGAAACCTTCCGCAAAAACGTCTGGCTAATGTATTGCCTCGAGATTCTTCTTCTCACGGCACTACGAATTCTCCTCTCAACTTGAATATTAGAAATGAACTATTTTCTTACTTGGCATCGATTTGTTTCGTAAAGAGAACGTTCCATGTATTGAGATATCCTTAGTATGTGAGGTTGTCGTAGAAAATCCTCTAATGTATCGCTTGAATTTCCCTGGTAGGTAAACATAAAATATGGTGAAAAAAAACGTTGACTTGATGCCAGGGCCGGATTAAGGGGGTGGCCACATGGGCCGCGGCCCATGGTGGCAAAATGTAGGGGACGGCAAATTTTGCAATCTTTTTGAATGTAGGTATCAAAAAAAGAGAGAAAAATCGGATTCAGAAAATAAATTACAAACGAAAAAAGGCGACGAAATCTCTCATTTCTTGAGAGTGAATGTATAGTAGTTTCTAATCTTGTCGTTTTTCGGTGTTACAAGAGACAGCACCTTTAATTAGTCGAGGTAAGAGAGGAACCAAACACGCAATTTGGTCCGGAACGGAGCGGTGTGGTGGTCGGCATGAAACGCATAGCGCCTAAAGGACTGCATGAATACTTCACGCATTGCGTCAAACACACTGCGGTCAGCAACAGTCGGCCTGAAACGCATAGCGCCTACAAGACTGCATGAATACATCACGCATTGCGCCAAACAGTGTGGTCAGCAGCGGTTTGCGTGAAACGCATAGCGCCTACAAGACTGCATGAATACTTCACGCATTGCGCCAACACAGCGCGGTCGGGCAGCGGCGGAAGTTAGAATTATTAACCACGTTTATGTCCGTTATTTCATAATTTCTTCGTTTGTTTTTCATGAATGGAAGGCCTTGTCCAAACAGGGATGGATTTACGGAACTGAACTTTTGTTGGTGTTGACAGGGCTTTCACAAAAAATGTGGCCAACACGAGTAAACGCGTCACATACACCCCTCCTCCACCGGCACGTTCACTTGATGGTTTTTTCGTATTCGACAGATCTCACATGCAGGTGAGATTATATTGATATCGATTGGTTCAATACGTAAACACAGCCCCATAAGTCAATTTAGAAATCTGCGGTAACGGGTCTTATGTGATCGAATTGTTATTCTCTCGAGTACCAAATGGCAATGAAAAGTGAAATTGTTAGGAATTTTATCATTTCCAGCTTTTTCGAGTTAAATATCAAAACTTTTGTTTGAGGTTATGTTCTATTGTTTTGAACCAAACGATACATCGAACCACTGTCGAATACCATCTATTGATGTTTCAAAACGAATGAGAAGGGGGCGGAAAAATACAGGCGGCCCATGGGCGGCAAGTAGGTAAATCCGGCCCTGCTTGATGCAGAGGGCTGCGGTTTGAATCTCAACAGACATTCATGTAAACCGCGGCCATTTCCTTAGCATCAAACTAATGCCTAGTCATCACTCCGTTCTTATTATGGAGGTATACATTTGAAAAAATAATGGAGACACCGCCTGATATAGCTTAAAGCAGAGAGAGACCTATGATCAAAACTACTGAACAATCTAGAGAAAGTAAAATGAAAAAAAAAACAAAAAAAAATTTTCAAAGGAAATTGAATTCCTCCTCACTATTTCGACGAGCATATACTAAGTCTTTGCCTCCTCCCTCCTCAGAAACCTCTGACAGATATCATCTCTATTCTAATAAAATCATTTTTAAGACGCTCGATGGACGGAGTGAGGCCGGTTTGACGCGCCGAAGTCTAGGGGGGCTCGTCGTCCATCCCGGCCACGCCAACAGCGCCAGAGGGCTCGAAGCAACTCTAGGGACACATTTGCTCCCCGGGCCTGTCACCCACGCCGGATTGAGGGATCATGTCTGTCCAAGCTCCGATCAGGACCAGCTGATGGAGTCTTGGAGAGGGAGAGGACTTAAGTTACTCTTTTATATTCGCTAATCTGTTAATGGGATCAGCACGAAATAGTTGTCTTGTTTGTTCACTACCCAAAAAAGTCTCGTGAAAGTTTAAAATTTTCATCCTGAAAGTGAGTTTCTTCACATTTGTATCCTGCGGTTCACTTACGGTTACCTGAATCCCAATCATGTATCATGATTATTTTTTATAAAGGTGGATTGGAAGAATATAAAGAGGGTGACGGTGGTTTGGAGGCAATGTCTGAACGAATTACCATCTCGAGTCAAAGCCATCAAATTGGTTTGACCTGAACGCCTATGGGCAATTGCTCGACTGAACCCAGGTTGAGGAGCTATCTTAGATACATAAGGCTCCTCGCTAACTTGTTAGTTAGTGGGATCAGTACAAAATAGTTGTCTTGTTTGTTCAGTACCCCAAAAAGTTTCATCCCAAAAAGGAGTTCCTTTTATTTGTCTTCTGCGGTTCCTATACGGTTATCTGAATCTGAATTATTTTTTCCAATGTCATAAGCGTGTAAGGGTGTGAGTGTGTTTGTATTATTCGATGTTTTAGATGTATAAATAAGCGCTGAGTTGTTAGAGGGATAGTGCAAAATAGTTATCTTGTCTGTTCAGTATTCCTAAAAAAGTTTCGTAAGAGTTTAAAAGTTTCATCCCAAAAAGTAGTTCCTTTTATTTGTCTCCTGCAGTTCCTATACGGTTACCTGATTGTTATTTTTCAATGTCATCATTATATTATTATTCATTAGTATTTATAATTATTAATTTTTCAATTTTTTTTCAACGCCATCATGGGATGGTCGACCACCCTCCGGACGACGTCGGACTGTCCCGGCCCTGAGACGTTGTGAGTCCGGCGTTGCAAAGGTGGTGGGCATGCCCGCCCGATTGAGAACCGCTCGAAGGGAATCCCTTGCCTTTCTTAACGCTGACCTTTTCCAGAATCGTCACGTCTCCGAGGCGGAGCGTGAGCGGGTCCGCACGGAGACTGGCGACTACCACGTCCTCATGTCAGGCTCATGGAAGGACCTCCTCATGACAAACGCCTCCGGGCTCAGACGATACGGCGCATTGACAATCCGCCCCCGTTGCCGAACGAGGACGACGATGCGGCAGTCATAGCGACCGCGAGGAATCAGGAGGAGGTCTACTCCCACGCTCTACGCCTCCAGCTTAGCGTGTTGGACTTGGACCGGATCTGCCGAGCCCTCATCGCCGGTCTGACGGTTTTCAACCGTCGCAGAGCCGGCGAAGTCGCACGCGCTCGGCTGGTGCAGTTTAAAAACCGGCCGAACCCCGATGACATTCCGTCGGAGGCGTTTGAGCACCTCCCCCATGACGACCGGCAGAGCGTAGCCACGTGCCGTGTATTCTACGTGCACGGCAAACGGGAGCGGCGTGTCCCGGTCCTCATGACGGCCCGTAACGTGGAGAGTATTGAGCTCCTCATCCGAGTTCGGTACGCCCTTGGGATCGTCACGGAGCCGTCGGATGGGGGGCTTCTCTTCCCTCGGAACGGGCTCCCGGGGGTTCCATATGATACGGCACGGATCCTGCGGGACTTGAGACAAAGGCTACCTCTCGTTCGCCCGGCTGCGTTGACGGGTTGGGTCCAAAGACATTGAATAGGTTGTATATCGGGGTTGTACGATTTTGACTGTATCATGTATATATCTCTTGTATGTATCTATGGTTACGCACCACGACTTGTCTTTCTGATCCTCTCTCACGTTCATACACGCTTTTCTGATCCCGATAGATTTGTCCTTATTTCCTTCCCATTCCCCCCTTTTTCCCTACAGTTTTGGTGACCCCGACGTGATTTGACCTTGTCTAGTGATGCGAGACTTGGGATTCATCGTCATCGTTCGTTTAAGTGCATTTTTGGTAACATTTAACTTTGAAAACCTATAACCCTCATAACCTTCAAACCCATTTTTTATGAGTTTATTCGATGATTTTATCATCAGCTGAGTGCTCTCCGTGCGCGTCAACAGTCTACCCTCCGATCGCCGGTTTCGCGTTCCGAAATAGCGGGGTAAAGCGAATCGCCATAGTAACACTTTCCGCTATTGTCCGGGCTGTTTAGATGTTTCATCATGTACTTACTTACTAAAGCAATATATCCAACTTCGTCGGTCACAAATTGGAAGTTAATTAAAAAATTATATGAAAAATTTTGGAAACGTTGGTCAATGGAATACTCGCATCAGCAGCAACAAAGATGTAAATGGGTAAAACAAACCAATATTAGGGTCAACACATTAGTGATATTAAAAGATAAGTTCTTGCCTCCTCTGCTTTGGAGAATGGGCCGAATTATAAAGCTTCACCCAGGTAATGACAACATACCTAGAGTAGCATCAATTAAGACCAGCTCTAGCACTTTGATTCGTAGCATCTCTGAAATTTGCCTTGTTCTAGACCCGGCTTAGATATAGCCCGCCCGGGGGTGGCACCCTGTACGATTTTGACTGTATCATGTATATATCTCTTGTATGTATCTATGGTTACGCACCACGACTTGTCTTTCTGATCCTCTCTCACGTTCATACACGCTCTTCTGATCCCAATGGATTTGTCCTTATTTCCTTCCCATTCCCCCCTTTTTCCCTACAGGGGTCATCGGCATCGGCATCGGCGGTCGCGAGGCTGCTCATAGCCGTGGGCGAGCTGCGCAGCCGCCTCGGTGGTTTCTCCCGCGTCCCTAGTCTCCTGGAAATCCTGGATCCTGCCTTCTTCCAACTCATCGTGGAGGCGGCTTTGCAGATGTCTCATTATGACCCCACCACCGGGGAGTTCGGGGTCATCGGCATGGCCAAGCGGATTAAGGCCATGTTGGAACTCGCCCAGACAATCCGACTGTTGGGTGTCATAACCATGCGCAACCAGACGCCGCGTGGCTGCTCATAGCCGTGGGCGAGCTGCGCACCCGCCTCGGTGGTTTCTCCCGCGTCCCTAGTCTCCTGGAAATCCTGGATCCTGCCTTCTTCCAAATCATCGTGGAGGCGGCTTTGCAGATGTCTCGTTATGACCCCACCACCGGGGAGTTTGGGGTTATCGGCATGGCCAAGCGGATTAAGGCCATGCTGGAACTCGCCCAGACAATCCGACTGGTGGGTGTCATGCGCAACCAGTTACTCCCGGAAGAAATGAAGAGCATCCGCAGGGACGTCGCGGACTTCCGGGAGGTCATGTCCCTCAACTGGGATGCGGGGATATCGAACAAAGCTCAGAACAAAGGAGGAGTTGAAACTCCCGCAGGACTTGATTACAGAAGCTGACTGGGCAACTCCCGTGTGGGAACCGAAATAAATTCCTCGCGACCCGGGTGCATCTACGAGCCACTCAAAACCACAGACGGCATTGTTCCCACCTCTGTAGGCACCATCAGCTGGGACAAGTTGGGTCACGGTTGTGGGGGTTTCCATGGAAAAAGCTCAGGTAGGAAAAACGTTGTTACATCGTGAAAAGCGTAGAAAAAAGGAAAGTCTAGTTTTTTCTCCAGACTCGTTTTGTCCCTTTATATAATTTTTTAAATCAACTGTCCCTCACCCAAAAGTGAGAAATTTGGTTTTTGCGCCCTTGCAGGCATTATAAATGGCTGCTCAAAAATTAAAAGCTTTCAACATCAGCTGAAGCAGTTTTATAGGATACAACCTAACGTACAGCTCTGTACCATGTACAATAATAAACTCATACTGTGAAACTGACTTTTTTTGATAATTTGAGGAATAATCGAAGAAAAATCGCGTAGGCACACATGACGAACGAATTAAGAATTTGTAATTTGAACCAATATATTACCAATGGGAAAATCAAAGGTTTTGTCTGCATCCGCAGTGAAAACCTCAGCACAGGGAAATTACTACTTTTTTTTCAAGATTCTTGATGAAACTGCAGAAATTCCAGGCGTTAGTCTTTACGGACACAAATACGCAAAAATTCAAGTCAGTTTACATATTTTTTTAAATTGTATAATTGAGGCTATTCATGAAAAATATATACATTTATTTTTGATTGTAGAATAAATCATATGAATCAGCTTACAAATAATTGTATTCGTTTTTTCATTTACTCATTATTATTAATATGTGTACGTTCTTTAAATATGGGTGGAATTACGTCTTTGCTAACATGTGTGTGTCCCGTGTGACGCACGGGTAGACTGCTTGTTAACAATAAACATGGAAAAAACGATAAAAAATAAAAACTTGTGATATGTTTCTGAGTTTCAAAATCCCTCAAGAAGTCAAGACTCGACCATTGAGGTAGGAGAGATGCTTGCCAGAGTACAAAGGGTTTTGAGTTTCGTTAAGTTTTTGCGGAGATATCTCAAAATAACGCAAAAGTTGAACGGGTTCGTGTAAAATACAGTAGCGGCTCCCATTCTCGTTGTTGGAGATCTCTATAGGCTTGACGGGGTCGCTACCGCTCCTAGTAATGATAATCTTTCGCACGAGGAAAAGACATCCTCGAACCAGCATCTTAATTAGAATAGAATCTATTTTAATATCGATTATAGCGATATATCGATTGATCGGCCATTTAAACATATGGAAAATGATCGATAAACAGAGTGTTCGCAGCGAACACCTTAATAATCGATTCTTTACCATGGGTTTAAATGGTATAACAATCGATATATCGCAAAGCACGCCATGCCGCTGACTGAGACTCCGAAGGGCTACTCAGGGTGGCTTCCTTGAGGTAGCATACTGGGGAGGCAAACTAAGTTTCCCTATAAGCGCATTTCCAATGTCCAATGGAATTAGGACCCTTCAACAAAATTGGGAAACTTCATGAAAACCCTGCACAAACTGCACTGGTTAAGCAGGCAGAACTCGGTGCGCCTTCAATTCATCGTCTATGCAACGCAGACAACAGTCGGGCATGAATAGTTGTATCCTAAGTGTGGACGTCGTAGCGCGGTCTTGCGTCTGCTCATCCTTTATTCCATGTATCCATTTTCTCTTTGTTTTTATGATTTCCTATGCCACAACTGTGAGATACTTTTCGCGGCCAGTCCTTGAAGCAAATCGCTCAGTACTAAGCACACGATAAGAATACTGTTTCATTTCTTTTTTGATTGAATAAATTGGACTTGACGTGCTTCTTTTAAACAAAGCGTTGTAAAATTAATTGAAAGTAAGCAAAAAATTAGTTTTTTTTTTTGTTTTTTTGTTTTGCATTTTTTTTATTTCATTAAGAGGATTTTCTTGATTTTGCCAGATGTAGCTGAAATGATACGGACGAGAAGAATTTTTAAAGTACCAAAATGCATCAACCAGAGCCACCATGAATTAAATTTATTTTAAATACGCTAAATGTCTAAATAAGTGAGCATGGAAAGTAACTATATGCTAGGATAACTTCTCAAGAAAAATAGTCCTGGTCGCAGAAGTGCCCCGTTAAGCCACAAAATTTACTTTCAGTAAATGATATCAATATCGGATTGGGTCACGGTCTCCCGTAAGAATAGGGGTATTTTATAAATGTGGGGCAATTTATCAAGGATATTGAAAGAAATGATAGGGGAGGGGGTAAATAACAAAATTGAGGCATCTGAGGGACCAGTGCGATAAAAAAACCGACACGAGAGAGGCGGGCGTGGAGTGGTGACAAGAAAAATACGGACGTATTACCAGGGAATTTTTCGATTAAGAATCAATCAATTCATGCGAGGATTTAATAAACAAAGCGTGTTCGGAGAATGACGGTGGCGTGGCGTGCTTTGCGATATATCGATTGATCTGCCGCTTAAATCCATGGAAAAGGATCGATTATCAGGGTGTTCGCAAGGAAAACCTTAATAATCGATTCTTTACCATAGCTTCAAATGGGTAAATATCGATATATATCGAAGCACGCCACGCCACTGGAGAATGAGGCACGTTTGACGTAAGGCGGCACTTCGGGAGTGAGTGGATGTGGAGAATGAAGGTTTCACAGGTTTCATACAGGGGAGGGGGAGTGAGGGCTGGCAAAGGCTTTGGCGGCGAAGCTGTGGGGGTGGAAATGCGGGGAGGGAAGGGGAGTTGGGGTTTTTATGAGCCGCGACCGTAGCACGGTGGATTGGGTCAATGAGAGAGGTTGGACAAAATTTGGAAACTTTAACCGCGTTTAACTCCGATTATACGAAACTTTGAGGTTCTGAAAGTGGTACCATTGGTTTCCTCGTGAAATTTTCTCCTCGAGGCATCCCTTAAACTTCAAAATGTGACGAAATTAACATCAGAATAGGATTGCATTTTGCAAAAAGGAACCACTTGCATTGCAATGTTGCTAAGATTGTGCACCTTCTTTTGTCTTGGAGGAAAACCCGATTATTCCTTAATAGTTTCTATTTTACTCGCTAAAAACTGTAAATTTAAGACAAAAATTACCATCTAAATTTCATAGTTTTTCACAATTTCCGCAATTTTATCGCAAAGGATGAAGTTATACAATCTTAGCATCATTGCAATGCTAGTGGTTCCTTTTTGCAAAATGCAATCCAATTAGCAGTTTTAGTCAAACATGTCATGTCTGGCTTCTCTGATTGACTCGATCCACTGTGCGTAGAGAGTCGGCCGAGCCACTAGGGAGAGAAAGTTGAGAAGGTCGCCATTTTTGCGGCACGTCGAGGCGCGCTACGGCTCGTTCCTTCTCATTTGCCGTAAGCTTCCTCCAAAGCTCGCGGCTCCCTCTTCAAAGCTTTCTTCTCTCTCGGACTCCCTCCGTCATTAGGTCGCTTTTGAATGATGTTTCCATGAAACTCTGATTAATTAGTGCGCACACAAGCATTAATCTTTTCAGGGACTTGCGTTCGGTCGCCGCGAGAACTTTTCGAAAAAAAAAAGAGGGGAGCGAAAAAGAAAAACGGAGGAAGTTTTAACTAGTTTTTCCTCTCGCGCGGAAGCGGCATCCCGCGAGGAAAGGAAAAACTCGGGGTCCGAAAGAAAATTGTTGGCATGAAAATATTTTTCATAGATTCCTATTTTAAGGACTTTTTTGCTCCCCTTTCTTCCTAACCTGTTTTTTATTTTACTTAATTTACAAAAAAAGGGGCGGAAAACCTCAGCGCTCCCGCCCTCCCCCCGAATTAATCATAATTTATCTTGGGAGGAACCTTGCATAATGAGCTTGCCTGGAAATTACTCGGGCTCCGCATTAATTTACGTAAAAAGTCTGACTGAGAATGCCACAAAGGGGGTACTTAATGTTTTCTTCCTCATCCCACACCCCTCCCTTTCACGCCGTCCTTTCCATTTTCTCCGCTCCCTCGGTCTCCCTTGACATATTGCTCACACCGGGGTGTAATATCGCAGGGAGGTGCAAAGCACTCATTTGTAGCTAATGGTAGCCTTGAGCGAGGAAATTTCCGCTGCGAAAGATTGAAGACTAAAAAAGAAAAGCGCGGAGGAAGAAAAATTACCAGCGCGAGAAAACTCACCACATGCAGCTTTAATGTAAAAGAAACATAGCAAATGTGTACACGTCGAACCAATATTATGAGATTTAGTGCATGCAGACATTACGGTTCCCAGTGCCATGCCATCAAAATACTTCGATCTTAGTAAAAAGAGTAAGATTAAATTATTTATATTCTTTCCTTAATTTATATTATTTCGCCCGAGATATGGTCTTAAAATTTTGATTTGTAGGAATGCTTGCCTTTTTATTACGATACGAAAAATACAATCGGAGATCCTTCGGCACGCTTCAAATTTATAAGTAGAAAAAATGAATAGGTAGTTAAATTAGAAAAGTTATCTACTTCATCAAACGTTACAGGCGTACCGGTAAAAAAGAATGTTGGTGGTTACTGGATCCTCAATTAAATATGACCCCAAGATAACTCGTGACCAGCATTAAATATGACGTAGCTTTTTACATAGTTGAGTGCCGTAACCAGAAGCCAAATTCACTCGTCAAAAACCTAGTATCAACTACCAGATTTCTCGGAAAACATGCATGAAGAATAAAATTTTTTTTAATCTCGGCGACTCTTCAAGTTTGCTCTTTTACACGTACCATGCATAGGCGGATCTAGATACTTCAAACGGGGAGTCCGAAATTTTCGAAGTTTTTAAGTATTGAACATGCATTTGGAGTCATTTTTATCATGAATAATTACCAATATTAAGCGTTTTTCCCTATCTTTTCCTCAAATTCTTCCTTCTTTCTTATTTATTCCTTTTTTCTTCCTCCTCTTTTCGGAAGGTGAATGAGNGGGGGGGGGGGGGTTGGAGTTACGTGATCTATGCAGGTTATCTATGCACCCTCTATAGAACCACATATGTTACCATAGAGGTGTAAATATCCAAAGTAGCTATAGGGCACTTTTCTAAAACAAACTTATTTCACCACCACAGCAACTCAATCAAGTATACTTGTAACAGAGTTACCACGCGTACATTCCGTACATGCATGAATAATTTTCAAGAAAAACGGTGACCGTTTAATTTCATCGCAACCGTTGATCAATTATTGTCCCTGCCTCGGGGACAGTGTACTTTTTCCTCGACTTTATGATCGCGTTTCTGGGAAACCAGAGTCAAGCGGGCCGGAAAATGTGATTCGAATTCAATTTACGATTTAATCGGGGCTCCGTCGGCTCATAGAATTGTAAAACGTGCGAAAAATAAGATTACGGCCCGGGGACAAAGCCACTCTGCTTTCACGGTCCGAGTACGGGGACGGGACGGAGCTAAAATATTCACATCTTCCTCCCTGGGTGAGCTGTTTACTCAGTCAATAGATGCGGAAAGCTCCAGGGAACGAAGCAGGGGCGAGACATCAATGATCGATTATCGATATTTCCTCATTTGAAACTATATAAAAGAATCGATTTTTAAAGTGTTCGTTGCGAACACCCTGTACATCGATCCTTTTACGCAGGTTTAGATGGGAGATCAATCGATATATCGCAAGGCACTGACGTAGCCTGCCCCCGAAAATTCTCCCCTTGCCTCGGCTTTACACGACTTTAAAACGCCAATTTCGTCGGATATAATAATACAGTGAATATTTGACTTGATTAAAAGTTCATTTGTGTTTCGGACGGAGGGAACTTATAATTAAGAAAGAGAGGCGAGGCTTTGGACCCTCGCGCGCAGGAAAGAGACAGGTGGATGGTGTTCCATGGCGGAATCCAAGACCGAAAAACCCTTTAACGACCGGTAATGAAATGTGGAGTGGCTTCTTCGTTGGCTATGCAAATTTTTCAATCCAACGCTGCCCTGCCTGGGTGTGTTCAGAGTTGCCAGCTGATGGGAGGTTGGGATTCTTCTCATTACAAGTGCCCTGAACGTTTTAGGCACAAAATGAATCAACTCGCGGAATCGTGTTTTGACATTGGAATCACCGAAAAAAATGCTGATTTCAAATTCTGATTGTAAAAACGCGTGACAACTCACAAAACGCTGAATCAACCGCTACAGCAGTTACTTTAGCAATGTCAAGATGTAAAACTAACTGCTGCGGCGGTTAATTTAGCGTTTTGTGAGTTGTCGTACACTTTTTTACATCCAGAATGTTAAATTAGCATCTCATTTTTTTCGACGATTGTGCAAGACCAGGGAGAGGTACCTTGGACCAATACCCGGTGGATGCTTCGCGCCCTCAAAAGCAGCTTTTTCGATCATAGTTCAAATAAAAAAGGGGGAAAAAAAGAAGAAAAAGCGAGCGAACTATGCGAAGTAATCATCAAATTTTGAGGAATCGGAGAGCTCATTTCTTGTAATGAGATCTGTCAAAGCGCCGATCATTATCAATTTCAACCGGGAGTTTGACTCACTGTTAATTAAGCAGGGTAAATGACGTTATCTAACGTATACTATGACTGCCTTTGACTCGGTGTCGTCGGTAATGCACGTGAGCAGACGTTATATATTTACGTATCGTGATCTTTTAAATTTCACTACTATTTGACCATACTTATTTAGTTTGAGGCTGTTTACTCAGATTTCTCAGGGCAAAACGTGTATCAAGATTTTGGATGTATAAATCTGTCGCTCGGTTGGGTGTGATTATTTTTTATTGATTGTACATAATTGATGTAAAGACATCAGAATCATCATTGGAGACACTCAAATGGACGCATTTCTGTCAAACGGAACTATGTGCATTACGACGTGAGCCCTGTTATGCATGTATTCTTACGAGTCTCAGGGTTCATGTCTTAATGCACATAGTTCTGTTTGGTAGAAATACGTTCAAATGAAAAGCGCATGTACCCACTAGGACACAACTTGTCATTTGCGAGAATTGTTTCCAATTTGTTCATCTTTTTTTCTTTTTCATCTTTTCAAAAATTTAGTTGCACATTCAAACTTAGTTTGATTTCTTTTATGCCAGTTTTCTAAGACTTTAAGCAGACCGGGCGTAGAATTTACCGTGAACAGTAATAGACACGTCTATAAGGCCGTGTCTATACGGACGCAGTTTGGACGAATTAGTTCCGCGAACTGAGGGTTCCAGGAACAAGTTATAAGTGAGTTATAACAAGTTCCTGGAACTTGTTCGCCCGAGGTCCCTCGAACCGCGCTCGTGCGGACACGGCCTAAAAGTTGTCGTCAAAAATTAAAGGCTAATTTTGGGCAACACATCAAATCTATGCGACCATCATTTGGACTTGATCTTGCAGTTGGGAACTACATTCCAACAAAAGACTTACGTACATCGGGAGACTTATGGTACATACGTACACCGAAAAAAAATAGATGTAAAAAAAATGTACGACAACTCTTGGATGTTGTCATTGACACTCTGGTGTTGTAGTAACATTTTTGGATGTAAAATTAACATCCTAGGATGTAACTTCTACACCAAAGTGTTAATGACAACATCCAAGAGTTGTCGCACATTTTTTCAACATCTGTGGTGTTACTACAGCACCTTTTTTTTCGGCGTAGTCCCTAATTGCAAAGTGTAGTCTATTTGATTCCCTATAGTGCCATTGGACCCTAGCCACTCATGTACCAAAGACATTTGGCAACATTAAGGGGAGCGGCATGCCCTCGCACAATACCTACATTATTATTCTTGATAATCGTTCCGCGCCCATGGTCCCCTGCTTTCCACTCGTGCTACGTCAAGATCAAGGGGTGCTCGAAAGCACGCGGGAAAAGGGGTACTTTTGAGCGGAGCCCGGGTTGAAATTTTCGCTTAACTTGGGACGGGGCAGTTTCGGCCTCCTCCTCCTTCTCGACACCCCGCCTTGCCCTCGATCTCGCCCTTCCCCGCGACCCTCCTCCGCACCCTCCACCCGAATCTAAACAATGACATTCATTTAGCGCGCAAGAATTGCAATTCAAATGAGAATGCATTATTGCGTCCATTTTATTGAGCCAGCTCGAGGGGACGGCCTCTTGTAGAAACCTCCCACTCGACCGCGTTGGCTACCGCCATGTGGATGTTGCTTTTACTTCCGTTTATATAGTTATAACAGAAGAAGCTCGTGTCCCTCGATCCTTCGTCCTTCCGGTTTGTAAACCTAGGAAAAAAGGGTTTAACTGAAACTATACAAATTGCTCTCTATGTTATTGTTGTGGTTGATTTTTTAAAACGATCAGGGGAAGCAACCTTACAACCTAGTGACAAACTTATGATAAAAACACGGCATATCACGAGAAAAGGTATATTAATTCGTTGCTTCTCTCACGAAAGAACGTAGCTACATTTCAATGTCGCCAAATTTTCCCTTGCAAATTGCATCTTTATCGGGGGATTCTAGGCATTTCTGTCCGGAAATTTCCCTGATTTTTCTTCCACCTATAGTTATGATAGAAGAAATTCGTAGCCCTCAATCCTTCGTCCTTCCTGTTTGTAAACCTAGGAAAAAAGGGTTTATCTGAAACTATATAAATTGCTTTCTATGTTATTGTTGTGGTTGATTTTTTAAAACGATCAGCGGGAGCAAACTTGCAACCTGGTGAAAAAATTATGATAAAAACGGCGTATATCACGAGAAAAAGTATGATAATTCGTTGCTTCTCGCTCACGAAAGAACGTAGCGACATTTCGATGTCGACAAATTGCCCTCGCAAATTGCATCTTTATCGAAAGGCTTTCGGGCATTTCTAACTGAAAATGTCACTGATTCTTCTTCTATTTGCATGCAAATATCAGCAAAATAAGAACAGAAATTTCACAAATACATTTCTGTAAAAATTGAATCGGTCGAGTCAATTTTTCAAGCTTGGAAAGGGATTATACGTTCTTTCGTACGGCCAACAACGAATTTGAAATATATTTTTGGCTGATTTTGGTGCCAGCCAGAAGCGTGGTTCTTCAAGGAGTATCATTAATGCAGGAAATAGTAAGGAGTTCTCTTCACTAAAAAAAAAAAAAAAAATAATATGTACTTGGCTCAAGCATGCTGATTCATGTATTTGCCGCCAAAATTTTTTTTATTTTGATTTAAGCTGAATTTTTCTTGATATAAGAAAAATAATGCTTGCGTTAAACAAAAAAGTAGTCAACACTAAGCAGCAAAATTCTTGATTTAAGAAAAATAGTTATTGGCGGTGGCAAATTTAAGATTCTTCTTTTTTTCAGTGAATTCTTGAGTAAAACAATTTAACTTTCCGCGACGGTATTTTGCGGAGAGCATCTCCGGTTCAGAATGACTCAAGTAAAAAATCCTTTGAGTAAGCCATCAGAATCAGATTGACTGATGATGAAGAGTAGAACAAAGTGGAGATACAGAGGCAGAGGAGGTGTCGAAGGTGGGATGCCCCGCGGAATCCCGATTCCTGCCAATGAAAGTAAAATAAAACGGGATTATGAAGCCTTTGTTCAACAGGGCGGGAGTCACATAGGCGTAATTATAAATGCCCTTAATCTTGTTTGGTGTGATCGCAGTCGCAGGTCCATGGCCGCTCGAGCGGATTCTATCATAACAGAGCCCTAGCTCGCTCGCCATCCACCATCCACCATCCACCATCCACCGTCCACCGTCCTCCATCCGGTCCCGAGTATTAAGCCCTTTCCTTCAATATATTTTCCTTTCAATTAGAGTATAAAAGGTATAATTTCCTGACTTGGAATGGACTTTGAAATATAATTTATACAACAATCCGACCACTTGCATCACGCCAGGCGAACACAAGTTCAAAACGACTTTCCCATCCCTTCCCCCGACCACCAAAATCCCTTCGTCCCGGAGTCCCTTGAACCCCGCACATCCACCCCCAACCCTAGAACAGTTACAGACCGATACTTCTCTTTTCCTTCCGACCATAGTATCCCGGTTTATCCATATATCTACGTGAAAATGCATTCAGTTCACAATTGTGCAAGGGAAAAACGCCGTATATGAGCCTTCAGCGTTACCAAGTATCCTTTCATAAAGTATAACTTTTCTGGGAATCTTGTGTATGTAACGCAGGCAGCTAACAATTGCCGATAATTTACAAGTAACTAGTGGTGAATGGAAAGGCATAAAATTCAGAGTTGAAGGGAAAATATTGAAGTATTATTTCTTTCGTATTTAATTGGAATCGACGCTTTTCCCTTCGTAAGAAAATGGTATTGAATGGCTCTCTCAGGAAACAGTGCAGTGAAATTAATGGTCTTAGTTGGGTTTAGTTCGGTTAGGCAACTAAACGAACTGCGTGAGAAATCGTGAAGTATTCTGCAAAAATGAAGGCGCTTCAGGCTAATTTCATGATTTCAAAGGCTATTGCCGATAAACCCTTCTTATGTCGATCCGCATTTCAAGAACAAACAAAAAAACAAAACAAAAAAAATCGCTTAAGTCGCTTTCTTACTATCCGCGATTGCTAATTTCCTGCTACATATATTTTTCTCTCAATTTTTCAGAATATGTCACTCGCAATCTAATTTACAGCTCATGAAAACTTCAAGGAAAAATATTTATGCATGTCCTGAAAAATGAATGTTTTAAGGGCAGAAATATGACACCATCCGGGTGTTCACATGACCTTTTTTCCCGGGACGGCAATATACTTCAAGATATTAATACATTACTTCCTCCATTGATGGTTTACCCCACTATTTTTACCAAACGTAAAACGTTTGTTGCTCTCTTCGTCCTCCTTTTGAGGGTCTCATTTCGCTTTTCTTGTTTCTCATCTCTGTGTTGGGGCCCACCCCGCCCCCTACATACTTCCGCCAACCCTGCAAAAATGAAAAAAGGATGTTGCTCCTTATTTTATCGATATGGACAACCCACTTTTATTTCCTGCAGCAGTTTCCGGATGTAGAATTTGTTGTGTCAGTTTATTTATTTATGATTTGGTAACATAACTAACTCTTCCTTGCCGTGGGTACAACCCTATATACCAATCGTAAGAGGGAAGACGTGTGGTGAAAGAGGAAAATGAAACTTTTCATGCCGGGAGATGACCGAAAATCTCTCGGCTTCAAGGCGTGAGCTTTTCCCAAACTGTCACATAAGCAATAGGTCACATAAGTCACATTTGAAACATAATAATTTGTAAACATTAACATTTTTTTTTTAAATGCATCCAATTCTTTGGGCAGACTAAGCTACCAACATACTGAGGAGGAAAAAATATAAAATTGGCTAATATAAACATGTGGTGCACATTTTTTAGGGTTTTGCATTTTATTTGATTTTTTTAAAGACCGCGAAGCGGCTACAGGCCTCTATTTCTTAATAACACTCTCAAAGGTGAAAGGCCTTCTTACACCCTTCTGAAACGCACTGAAAACCATTAATCATACGAAAACATTAAACAGATTACATAAAATCTTTGATTTTGTTTTAAATTTTATTCTGTCGAAGTTTAATTAAGAAAAAAATTAACAAAATAAATGTTGATACGAGTAAAATTTGGGTTCAAATAAATCGTATTAATTTATCGTAGCAAAGTCGTGAAATCGTACCTTCTTAATAAAAAAGGTATTTTTCCGATACGGGTGGTTTCACGATAACTGGAATAGTTTTGTCGCCGTGACAGACAACACATTTTTCGGTCATATTTTTAGTAGGAATGATAATCACTCGAATTTTTTAGCATTAATCTTCAAAGGGTTGCGTATTGTATAGCTTTCTAATGATTTGTTGCTTTACTTTTCAATTTATATATTAAAATTGAAAAGTAGAGCGATAAATCTTTGAAAAACGTTATAACACGTAACCCTGTGTAGAGGAATGCAAGAAAATTCGGGTGATTATCATTATTACTAAAAATATGACCGAAAAATGTATTGTCTGTTACGGCGACAAAACTACTCCAGTTATCGTGAAACCACCCATACGATGCTATTACTCCTCCCAAAATACGAATGACCAACAGTTCTCCCACGCCAAAGAAGGCAACGCTGTTAATCCTCCCTCAAGCCGGTTTCGTTTTCATTCTCTTCCGTTGCGTCGCTTAACCGCCCAAATTTGCACAGGCCCAATTTGCATATTTTAACGTCCTCAGACGCACCGTAATCCAGCATCTTTTATTGATGCTCCGGCCAGTCTCCCTCGATCCTATCTTCGGTCTCTTCCTTGCTTGACCGGTGAAGGGGTGGTATTCATCAACCCTCCCGTCCACCCCCCACGCAACCTGCCCACCTTCTTTATTTCCCGTGACTTTTGTGCCTTTCCACCCCATTCACCCCAAATACTCAAGTCTCCGACTTTTTAACATTGAACCGTTCATTTCGGGATTCTGGGAAGAAGCGAAGCGTAAAATGAACGTATTTATGCCAAAAGGAACTATATCCCACGGAAACCCTATTCACATAGTTCCTTTTAGCATAAATACGTCCAAATAGCGTGTATAATGAGTGTTCTGCAGAAAAGAGCACTGATCAAGATTACGCTAGACCCTTTAAATTTGGCTTTTCTCTTTTTTGTCAGGTCCAGAAATCATGAACTGGTTATTTGGCAACTGTGTGTTGAAAGGTTTTTTCGACATTTTGATTATTCACCCTAAATGCTAAAGTCTCTAGCATTCTAACATTGAGTCGCTCATTTAAGGGACTCTGAGAATGATCGAAGCGTGTAATAGCATGATTTGAGTAGTCTTGCGCAGGGACGGGTACTTATCAAGATTTCGCTACTTTATGAATCTGTCTTTCCTTTCCTTAATTTTTTCCCCAGATATAGAAATCATGGATTGATCATGTGGTTAATATGTGGTGAAGGGTTTTTTCATTTTTTTATTTTTAATATTGGTTTGCCTAAATCAAAATAAAGTCCAGGGCCATTAATATGTCAATTTTTTGGATAATCCTGCCGTGCCAAGGGAAAATGCTGAAAATCTGAAATGCCTAGGTAAAGCAGAAACCGTGTAGATCTTAATCCTCCCGTTGAGAATCTCGATTGTAAAAAACAGAGCATACATTTTAGCATCCAAGAAGGGAACTGCTCACGTCAAAAATATAAAGTTCAGCGGTGTTCTCGAAAATTTTCTATGTACTGCCCAGAAGCTCCTTACAACTTACTTTCAGTCAAGAAAATACAAGAAGCTGAATCTGATATTCTCTTCAATGGTGACAGCAAAGATGTCATCATGAAAGGGAAGTACTATTGTGCTGAATGGTATACGATTTCGTAATTTATATCCTATATCTCCTTTTAAATTATTACTGCATCCAGTGGTGCCATTTACAGTGCAAATGTAATCATCTGTATCAATTATGGCATGAACGGGTATGTCATATGGGAAAAGCAAAATTTCTAGAATTACAGAAATATCGTATGATTGATGGCAGAGACAACTGATAACTGATAGCGCACTGATTAGCTTATGTAAACCTCGCATAAATGGGAAGCTAGCAAGATTGCATCTTCAAAAATGAAGGGTTAAAAGTTAGGTGCAAAGACCGCTATTCATAATGTATATGGATAGACGTTCCTGGTCCAATCATTCCTCCGACTCAGTTGAATCAAAATTACTGAAAAATCCGAAGTTAGTTCAAGAAGCTAAGATCGGGGCTTGGACTTCAGCAAAATTTAAGTCAAAATTCAAGTTATTTGTTGAGAAAATTCTACCGTCATAAGCACTCTGCAGTAGAGCAGGCACATCGAATTGTTGAAAAAATTAGTTCGGCCCTGGAGACGGGTGAATATTGTGGAGCAGTATTTCTGGATGTACAACAAGCCTTCGATAGAGTCTGGCATCCAGGATTGCTGTTCAAAATAAAGAGATCAATTCCCAAATTTTATCTCCTCTTAAAATCACATCTTGCGGATAGAAGTTTTGCAGTTTTTGCAGTGTTTTGAAGTGTGCAAGTTTTGAAGTTTTGTGTGCAAGATGGTAGTTACTCTGCTGTTTTCCCAATTTCTGCTGGAGTTGTTAAGGGTTCAATCTTGGGCCCCTTCTTATATTCCCTCTTTATCGCTGATCTTCCAACGAGCATCCCTGAAGTAATAACTGGCACTTTTGCAGATGATACTGCAAAGCTTTTTTCCGAAAGAAATCCGATTGTAGTTGTTGATACTTTACAACTTTCGTTTGATGAGGCTATGAATGTAAATATATGTGTACAGTTTGTTTTAGAATGAGGTCCGGCGCAGATTTTCAGGGTTTTTCTCATCTGTATCATCAAATTTTGGACCTCGTGTGAAACGCGGCATGCATAGGACGTGCTTTATTGCGATCGCCAAGAGTCCAGCCGATCAATTTGTGTATCGAGTCCCAATGCTTGCTGGATGGCGGGAACATATTTGAATTTTTGCATCATGATAAATCATTTTTAAGAACATTTGGATTGCTGGTAATTGTTTTCGAATCAATGCCGTCACTAAAAGAACCCAATAGATCGTGCTATGTGCCTATAAAGCTCTCTTATTTGTACGTATTTATTTGCCTCGAGCAAATCGCGGTTTGAAAAAGAGCCTCCTACTCACATCTTCAAGGCATGTACATTTTATGTTCGAGTTTCTGATTGGTTAGCGGTGTACAAAACAGAAGACTGCGCACCATTTTCGTGTGTAATTTAGTGTTATAATTATCATTCTTAGTATGGGTAATTGAAAAAAAATGCTCAGAGGCAAAGGGAAGTGTCCCAAGTGTGACGAAGCATTCCGACCAGTTGAATATTGCAAAACTGAGAAATAAGTGAGAAAATTTAACAGTCGCAGTTTGTTTTTTATTTTGTTGCATTTCCATGGAAACAGGCCATACTATGCAAATCGTCATTTTGCTCGCGTCAAAACTGAGGTGCCACATTAATTATTTCAAATAGTCAATAAGATTCACAACATTTAATGCAGCAATGAAAGGCCAAAAATTGATAAATTGGCACCCTTGTCAATTAACATCGCTCGAAAATTTTTGATCATGGTAGCCCCCCTCCATGCCAAGCAAGTATACTCGAAAGTGAATACAAGATTCCTAATTCCTCTTTGGATCACGTTGTTGTCAACTTCATCGCAAAAGCTCCGCAGTTCTAAAAATATTACTTACAAATGAAAATTTTTGGCTCTACTTTTTTTCATTAAGGTTGCGTTAAAGACAAATGCGCATTTCTTCCAGCGCTCTAATGGATTGGATATTTATTTTCTTCTTTCATGTTGGTATGGTTGGGATCGTTTTGAGTTCTTTAAGACACGTAATTAAAGGTGTAGATATCAAACAATTTTATCATTACTAGCTAGATCATTACTCCAGCCAGAGAAGCACAGGATATAAAACGCATTGACCCTAGAAACGATAGAACCCATTTGGCTTTCAATATTTTTAAGCGTTTGCCCGAGCGCAGGAGTATTGAAAGCTTTAACAAATCACTCAGGTTTCTCATATAAGTGGTTCCAAATTCAGGCTCAGGGCCTCTATTAACGTTGGTTTCCTCGAAATTGAATCCAAATATGAAACCACCGGATCTCTCTCCATTCAATGGTAAATTTGAAAATTTCGACTATTTATAGAAATGTTCGAAGCATTAATTGATTCACGTCGGATTTTAACGCGAATTCAAAAATTCCATTTCTTTCTGCATGCGTCACAGGGCTAAGCCGAAAAATTGATAGAAACGCTGCAATACACTGCTGAGAACTACTCGATTGCTTGAAAAAGATTGGATAATCATCATGGAAATGAGAAATCAATGACACGTTAATTTGAAGCACTCCTTTGTCTGCACAGAAAAATTCAAGAAATCTTCGTCTACGTGCCCTGACTTATCTGGCCAACTGGCTCTTGTCAGAGACTGGGTGAACTAGAAAAGCACGTCAACTAAAGCTAAAATAAACTAAAAAACTCGAATTCGTTTACGTTTTAAAACGCCATAACGTCTTAAGGCCGTGTTTAATCATGTTTAATGGAAAATCACGTGACTGTCATTAGAAAGTATGTTGATCATCAGAGATTTGAATCTCTTAATAGAGTGAACTCTTAGCTCGGAAGATGGCATAACTGAAAATGTGGCTCCCACTTCTTCTCCGATAACCTAGGCTGAGATTGATGCCGCGGCCTTACTAATCAGGAACACATTCTTTGGCTTCGAAGCAGCAAGAATGATATTGACTACTGATCAAATGGCTTACCAGGAGTTCCAACCTCAAGTCTTTTTAGCACACTTGCATCGTCTGACCCAGCTTCTGAGATATTAGATCAGGATCACTCGGATAGAATCCTGACTTTGGCCATAATAGTTGCAGTTAGAGGCACAACACAAACAAAACTGATGAAGAAGAGCACAGAAGAAATGGTAGACTTCCTCAAAACCTGTAGAAGGATCTACAACATCAAGTAGGGCACTCCAACTGGTGCAACTGATGTGACAATGGCACGAATAGCTGCAGTCCATGCTACAGAGTTAACCGTTGGCATAGCTAAAAAGAGAATCCAATTGACACCAACTTTGAACATGGCTCTCTATAATTCTTTCCCTAAGCCAATGAGGACGATTGTCTTTGCGAGCTTGATCCCGTCTTCTCTAAGGCAAGAAGATAGGGATCTCACGCTAGACACATACACTGTCCACCAGGGTAAATTCCACATCTTCACACTACCACCCGTAAAGAATAGGCTAAAGAGAGAAAAAGGTGCAATAGTGTTAGCCGGCTATGGGCAGATCCGGAAGTTTGTGGATATTTAATTAATTTTGTTGAATTGTAAAAAAAGAGCATCATAAAAGAAATAATTCAATTTGGAAGGATTGCAAATTCTATGAGGAATTTTAATGACCATAAGCAAACTCAATAAAGGCAAAAATACAAAATAATAAGTGTTGACCATAAACAACGAGTTGATGGAAATGCTGGCGGAGGATGACCCGAGGCTGAGAGGAAGACTTCAGGAAAGTCTCCAAACTTTCAAACTTTATCAAAGCTGAAGTTTACGATGCTCGATTCCTTGCTTTGTTGGCACTCGTGATTTGTCTAGACACCTCAATCGTGTTCACTATACAGTAAAGAGTTAAGTCACGTTTAAGTCAAGTTTAAGGATTCAACTGCGATTTCAAAATTTTCACATGCGTCATCCCATATTTAGTACCCGACAAAATAACAGAAGATTTACCAATAGATTACCTTCGCTTTTGATAGAACATTTTCATCACAAAATTAAATGATGGCAGATCCGCTTAATGACTTATTTAATTGAAATGAATAAGAGCAGCATATTGCCCCCCAGGAAAAGAGGGGCGCCGTACTTTCTCACAAAAGCACTTTTCTGATTACCTTCACGCACTTGGAGATAGATATAACTCTGTTGGTGATTTTAATGCTAAGCATCATGCGTCGGGAGGTAGTTACATCAAGACGGACATCCAACGATTAATTTTACCAGAATTCTTAGGTTAGACAGAAAATTTCATACTTCTAGAAAACATATGATCGACAAACGCAGTTGTCAAATTGAATATCATTTTACAGCAGGCTCCATTTAAATTTTTTTTTCTGTTTTTGTTGCATCCAGTGTAAGAAAAATTGAAAATGCTACAGATTTATCAAACGAAAGAACACATTACTCAAATTTCTTATCCTTTATACAGAACAAAACACTTACATCATGGCAGGAAGACTGTGGAAGAACTACTTAAGTTAAAGGAAGAAGACTTCTATCAATTCAAGAACACGCCTCAAGGAAAGCTTGGTTCGAGAATCTCTACTTCTCAAAAGAAACTACTAATATTTGTTCACGAACTCGTATCGGACATGGTACCATTCTTTGTTCGTTCAAAAATGTATTTATTTACCATTATTTATTCATTTGCTATTAATTTACTTTTTTAAATACTATTACTTTATTTATGTATATTTACTATTTATCATATTGTTCATGTTTAGTAACATGTCTAACCAAGAAGCGAATGAAGAGTGGTATTCAACATAAGAAGAAGAACAAGAAGAACAAGAAGAATAACAAGAAGAAGAGTAATTTAATACCGCTCTTCAATCAATATGCGATCCCGTTGACCTTTGAGGCTGGAGTTCTCCACAGAGTGTTATAAATGGGTTCGAACCGAGATGATCGGTGAATCTAATACCTTATTTTACATTATATGGACTCGTTAGTTTACGATGTTACTTTTTATTTCATGCGTTCCATTACATGGGAGAGCTTGAGCTAAGCTGCAGGCAAATTACTTTTTATTTGACTTCAATGTTGTGCACACCGACACAGTTTTTATCGAGGAGCGTTAAATACTTTTTTATATATTCTTATGTGTAAGAAGCTTCATGTTCGAATAGGCAACATCCCAATACAATATTCTGGAAAGGAAAATGAAAATCTTGCGATTGTTTTAATGTCGGATGCAATCTTGCCCAGGCTGGTCTCGAACGAATCCCATTAAAACCCAACATAGAACAAAGATAATTCAAAAGAGATACGCCCGAATTTCATTCGTTGCTTGGTTGAGGGGCGCGAAAGAGTGGGGGTGGCGTAGTTGCGAGATCGTAGCGGTAAAGCGTCTTTTCTGTGGATCGAAAAAATATAATTAAAACGGATTTCGGGTGGTAATCTGGCTACTCTAGGGGGTGGAAGAGGACTTTGAAACCCCTGTCTCCTAGCGAAAAAACAGATTTGTGTCGTGTAATTAAAATACCGGCAAGGTGGAAGATTTGTCGGCCGGGCGAGCTCGGGCGAAGAGGGAGGGTGGCGGCGTTAGAATTCTCGGCATCCCAGTTCGCACCGCTTTAATTCGCGGTTTTTTTCCACCCTCGGTTCGAGGACCGGTTCTACCACCTCCGCCAACACCACCACCGCTGCGCTGAAGCCGAGGCACGATTTAAAAACCGTTTCGAATAACACTATAATATCGCTATATAAAATGGAGCAACAAATAAAAACTATAAAAAGAACATTTTAAAAAAAAAAAATTGGTGAAAAAATTGCGGACTTTTCTGTATCTTTTCTTTGATTTTAAAATGTTCATGAAAATCCTTTAGTCTACGAAGACAAAATTTAGAATGAGTGTCAAAATCATTTTAAAGTTAAGGCACCCCCCAGCCCCGATGTCCTTCTTAAGGGTCCGTTTTTGTCACGTTCATAAACAACATATACAGCTGTTCATAAACAACATATGCAGTTGTTCGTGAACAACCCGTGCGAATCGCTGTTGCTTAACGACGACTGCGTCGTACAGCAACGTCGGCATTCCAGTAAAATATTCCAATTTTATAACCAATAAAAATCAATATTCTTCAATAAAATTCAAAATTTCAGTGTAACGCACCAAGTTCAAAATTTCAGTTATGTCTTCCAGCAGTGCCACAACCTTCGCATCTGCCACCTCCCTCGCTGTACAGGGTGAGCAATGTATATTAGTACTTTGCATATTGTATATTGCACTTGAATATTAAATATATATCGATACATTGTACATAATTGGCCGTGAATTACATGAATATTTTGGATAACGGAATTTGGCTTAAAAAAATTTCCCTCAAACTTATTATTTATAAAAATTTCTTAAAATCTTATTAAAAATTGGTAACATGTTAAATTACAAATGAGATGACACTTTAAGTAATTTCTTGCTTTATTTTTTTTTCCAGCTAAAGAATCAAAAGAAAAGTTGCGTTCAACAATAGTGGCCAATTTGTAAGTTGCACTATTTATTTTTTCAGTTATAATGTAAAGGACTGGATTGATTTGTATGTTGGTTTGATGTTGTTTGTTGTTGTTTGTTGTTGTTTGTCTATGGGTCTCTTCATTATCCAATTCAATGGGTCTTTGAACTCATGTGCTGGTAGACGACTTTATTGGTACTAACAAAAAACGGAAATCCGGGCAACACTTACACCTGGTATCTACGTCACTTAGAGCGTTGGGGACGTTGGAACACTGGAAGGCCATGTATCTTAATATTTACTATCAAAATTTCTCTTACATCATTCGCAGTTTTTCTATCAAAATTTCTCGTAGATCATTAGTCGTTTTTCTATCAAAGTCTCTCGAGTTTCAACACAGTCGAAGATAGAAGAGACGTATTTCGGCCTCTTCTTTAACATTTCTCCCAATCCGGAGCGATGCCTAACTGACAGCATGGAGCAGAGCATTGTGAGCTTGCTTGCCTCGCGCCTTCAATTTCGAAGATGCAACACGGACATCCATCAAGCACGAATAGTTGTATGTCTGCGCCGTCATTAACGCGCGTCCCTTTCTTCGCTCCATGTTCATATTGTGTCGACTTTGGTTTGTATTATTAGTGGTGCTTTAAGGGCTAAGTGAACATTGGTACATTGGAAATAACACCGATTAGTTATCAATGAAATAGCATGGAAAATTGTAGAGATGAATTACGATTATCTTGACTTTTCAGTTCTCTTACACTCATTTCATCACGCCTGATGCCTAATACTTACCCTTATAAGCAATAGATTTGGGTTGGATCAAAGAACACGCAGCAAAGTCTTCTAATTCAAATGCGCCATTTTACAATGTTGTAACTTAAAAAGTTTAGTGCTTATGCCGAGACAAACGGACAAGCATCTTTTCAACAAATCCTGTCTTTCATTGAGAAACACACAAAATCACACAAACGCTCACCGTCACCCGTCGCTAATAACCAACTCGTATCGCATTAGCTGATACATCATACATTTTCAAACTCATGGAACTCATTATTACTATTTTAATATCATAGTTGCCGGATTTTTAATTTTTTTCCAATTCAGATGCATTGATATATAAAAAATTAGAAATTGGGAAACTTGTAAATTTTTTTATTCATGGCAATGATAAATTTCAGAAAAAATCAAATTTTTAGATTTAGTTTGCGAAAAAAAGTGATCTTGTACGCATCTCGGATATCTTTTAACAGGATTTGCATTTATTTCAAAGCAAAGAAATCTGTAGATGAAACTGCTGCTCATTATTTTCGTTTGCATTTGTATGATTACAAGTATATATATGAGTTTAAGAAATATGAAAGAGCTAACTCAATATTCTCACAAGATTAAAGTGGTTGGAATTGTGAAGAGATTGCCTTCAGGAAATGATCCAGGGAAATATAGTAGAAAAAACAAGAGGACTGTTTTGACTATCGTGCATTATTGCCAAATTTTTTAGTCTTACAGATGACGTTCTTGTAATTACGAGAAACCATTAGAGGCCAAAACCCGTTGAAACATTCTTAAAAATGCCAAAAAAGTGATGATTTTTGAACTTTGGCAGTGAATACTTTTTGCCCTTGCTTCATGTAGTGCGTGCTAACTTTCTTTTTTTTCAGTTTGTTATAGGTTGTCTTCGTGTTCATTTCTCATCCTTTTCAAAGAAATACATATTCGAATTTTGCCACCAACGAACGTATATTTTCATGAAAAGTATGAAATTACAAAAAATTCTCTCATTTGTTCCGAAATTCTTCATTTTTTTTTTTTTTTTGCTTTTTTTTGTAAATGACAAACTCGGATGCGAATGCGAAACCAGCAACTACAAGACTTTAAGTCCTTACTTAACGGTAAGAATGCTACTTTCTACAAAACTTGACAGCCATTCCACTGGTAATGGGTGTTACATTGTTCCACTTTAAAGTGTGAGAACATGGAAAATGTTGGAAGACGGGTGCGTTGCAAGATGACAAGATGGTATGGTCCTCGGATAGGAGTTTGATGCTAACTTCAGTGGGTTTGGATCCCCAGAAAGTAGAGCCGCGAAGCGGGGTGCAGGTAATGTATAGCTGCCCTTATCACATACTCATTTTACGAATTTCATCTTAACTTCGCAAGAAAAACTGTGATGAACTTTCTTTGTCTCTTCGAAAGCGGGCGGCATTCAATTACTGTTAATAGAATCACATACCTAGGTATTTGATGTGTGGAGGTAAATAGGGAGCAGAAACAAACTGAGGAACAGTTGAGATATAGTTTTATATTTTCTATGTATTCCGATGGATGATTTTTTTAGATAAGAGTGTTCCTTTCTATTTCCACTAAATGATGACAACATACATTTGTGGCATATTTGCTCGTGTAATTTTATTCTTCGCCATCATCACTTTTTTTTTAAAAAAAAGAAAAAATTTAAAAGTTTTAATCGCAACATGCTCAGGAAACATTATTTGACGTCAGATTGAAGTTCAACGTTTTTCTTTCGCTTCCATACCTGTGAACGTATATCCTCGTCGTTTTAACAAGTTTCTGACTCGTATGTTTTATATTAAAATTTTAGCTTAAGAATTACGAGTAGTATCCATGCCACTCAATATTAAATCTAATGGATCGAACGTCAGTGTTACAGCTGCTTTGATTATAATTTAATTGATTGTTTAATTTCTGTCGAATAGCACGATAGTGACTTAGAGCCAAATAAACTCTACTGCAATACTCCTATTTTTTATCATCTATTTGAGCTTCCCAACTTTTGATCAGACTTCATGCAAGTGAAATTCTCCCCCTAGGTTCGCCTCTTTCAGGCTTCTTCAATAATTAAACTTTGAGTCAAAATATGTCCTAATCTTTCTTTCTTTTTGGACTGCCCACCCTTACAAAAAAAAATACATTCTACTACTAATCCCCATGTTTCTTTCATAACGTAAATAAAATGTGTAATTATTATTACCACCAAATAACTCCGAAGTTATATCATAAGTACGTCTTTGAATGGCAATTATTGCATCCATATTTGGAACTTAAAATTACATTGCATCCATTGGACCTGATTGGTAACTTCATCTATTAATGTTTTATGTTTGATGTTTTAACCAAGGTGCAACCGTTGCTAATTTCATTAAAGGTACTGAAATATCCTGAAGGAATGTGAAAAGGAAAAATCTTCTTGGAAAAGGTAACTTTTCTCAGAATTTTGAAATTGACAACAATTATGTATGCACAACATCCTCATCCCTGGATGAATGAGAGGGTGTTCATCCCTCTCTGGCTACAGCTCTCTCAGAATGGCATAAATAAATACTGCTGAACTCTAGCTAAAGTTTCAAAAAGTAGAATTGTTCTCTGCATCCACGGAAGAGCGCAGCACAGGTTTTGTTCGAGTTGGGGTGAAAAAAATCCCCTCCCTCATTCTTGACTCGCAACCCTTTGCTCCGTGGCTTTCGTCTGCACTGCCAACGCACTGACGAACAGAAAGTTGCGGAATAAAAATACTTGTTCACTATAAGAATTCTAACCGTATCAAAAAGCATTTGTTTAATAAGTTTTTTTTTTTTTTTTTTTTTTTTTTTTTTTTTTTTTTTTTTTTTTTTTTTTTTTGGTGGTATGAGATATCATCTGTACATTGCACAGAGGAAATGGTTTTTTATTCTGATTAGCGAACGCCCATCGTAAATGAACAATAAAGGTACTGAGCCGATTTTTTGACGTATTGACTGATAGTCGCAGGTCTCTCTTGACCTGCCGAATAATTTGATGAACGTATCATAAATTTTGGAAAAATTATATTATTGGAAATTTTGGATCAGGAGAGATGAATTTATAAGACGTCAATGCTGTCAACTACGATTGAGATTTTTGTAATAATTGCATCATTGCTCTCCAATATTCAACCAATTTTTTTGAAATGTTTACCCTGTGACAAAATCATAATTTTTGATAGGGCAAGAAGTATGCTGCTTCTCGAACATCTATATCATATGTGACCTTTCAAGCACAGGACAAATATGCAGTTTCCGTGAAAGAAAAAAAAGAAGAAAGAAAGAAAAAAAACCGACCATTTAACGAATTTCATTCGATCTGGTTCACAGTGAAAGTGGTTTTTTTAAAAATTCGATGGACACTTTCAAATTTTATGGTTTAAATCAAGTTTCATCGCAAGTTAATAATAGTGTATTTTCTTCGGAGAAAAGCTGATGAAATGAGACTATTTCCATCGTCAGACTGCATTTCCTATATGGAGGAACGTATTTGTGTAAAACATGTAAATAATAAATGCTTATGCAAACGCATGCACATCTAGATTTAAAATGAATAATGAAGACCGCACGACCTAAAGAATATTCCGAGGACTTGATACGTTGGTAATAGTGGTTTTATCTATTACGTTCATGGTTTTATCCCACAATTTACGATCTAAATTTGAGATAAAAAGGAGTAAAATATAATCATTGCAATGACTTTTGTTGCTTCATTTTTTATTCCAAGATATGAGGTTATCTTCACCTTCCAATCACATGCTGAGCTAGTGAAATTATATTTTAAAAAATAATGCAATTGACTTACAGCAACACACGCAGTTTGATGACAAAACCAAAAATAACAGACTGAAGTTATCCTGACTCAAAATGAAATAATATTTTAAAAAATAATGCAATGACTTACAGCAACACACGCAGTTTAATGACAGAAATTGAAATGACAAAACCAAAAATAACAGACTGAGGTTATCTCGACTCAAAATGGATGATAAAGTAGAAAATGTATCAAGGTTAATGCCAGTGTCAGAGAAGCCTTCGAAATAGTGCGTACTAGACAGATGCTAAAAAACCGCATTTCTATGGTAACGGTGACGCAACAGCTGTTTTCACTGTGGTGTCTGGGCCGTAAAAATTTCCTTTGATTATGATGGATGCAAACTTACATACACATCAACCTTTCTGCAGTGCGTTCGCATCACGCTGAAAGGAAGGAGCGAAGACTGTTGTTTAACTAACTCACTAGGTGCCTTTGTAATGCACTTTATGTTTCCACTTATGGTCTTATGTAATTTTTTCCCCCGGTATGAAAGATAGATTTTATAGCGACCACAATCTTATAGAACTCGAATTCTGAAACTGTGGGAAACAATCTTAAAATGTCCTATTTGCCTTTACACAGCAGAGCCACCTTTTGAGTTGTGTCTTAACCGGCATAGAATTTGTCAAATATGTCGGATTCGCTTGGAAAACTGCTCCCTTTGTAGAGAATCCTTAGCACGAAACGTAAAAGGTACAGCATCGGAGGAACTTTACAGGGTAATACGGCCACCACCAACCAATAGAAATGAAGTGAACAATGAGGAAACGGAGGAAGAAGAGAGAGGACAAGATTGGCGGATTCCGCAGAGAGTGAGGCCACAGAGAAGAGAGGGAGGAGTGGTAGCGAGAAGAAATGAAGAACACGAAAGACATGAAGGTGCCAATTGCCTGATGATCTCTGGGAGGGTAGGGGACAATGGCGATTGGGCGTCGCAGAGCGCGAGGCGGCGCTATATAAAAGCGGCTTTATGCATGTATGAAAGATAGATTACCCCGTAAAATAGTGCCTATAAATTGAGATTACGAGTGTGGCCAGAAAATTTTGTGATGACGTGTAATGAGATCCAAATAAAATTTGACTCTGATTTGGGAATGCAAACCTCTTCAGGCCTTGGAAAAAGTATTTTTGAGAAATTTTCGTTTCGGGTGAGTAAATTGAGCAAATGTCTCAGTTTATCAAATTATTCCCTTCATCACAGGAAAAATTAAAGGGACTATACATGAGACTCGCTTCGCAGATCGCAGTTCAGGTTTTGCTTATCTAGGATACTAAATTTGTTTAATCTGTGTATTATTTTACGAGGGTGTATCTCCTCCCTCTTCCCCTTCCTCTTTTCACCTTTCTTCGCTATTTTTGTAAGTAAATTATTTTTCAAGATGCATTGTCCAAGTTGCTGCATTTAAGGAACATAGAAAACTGGAAAACTTGATTTTAATTATGACAACAACAAATTGAACGCCTTGATGGATTTCATTGCATTGGGTTCAATAAAAACACGAAATAGTCACAGCAGTGGTGAATTTTTTGTGACGATTCCTCTTTGGATTTTATTCTAATCTGAGTTCGTACTTTTCAACCTCACTTTCAGAGATTTGGATTTTAGGACTTCTTATATCTTAGAACCGTATTATAAAATTCTCAAGAGAAATGAGAAACAAAAGAAGAGGAATAGTAAAAGTATATATAAGGCAATGGCAGAGAAGGATGAGGAGAAGAAGATAGAGAAGTAAAAGGAAGAAGGAAAGATGAAGAAAAGGCACAGAAGAAAAGAAAGAATAAGAGAAAGGAGAAGAACATGGACAAGGCAAAAGAGAAGGAAAAGAAAAAGGTGGAAAAGAGGAAGAGAGGATCAGTAAAAATAGGGGAGAGGGTCAAAGACGAGGGGAAAAGAGGAGTGAACACGGAAAAAAGAATGATTTAGTGCCGACCAAGAAATACAGTTGAATTCGCCATTTTTCTAGTGAGGTAACTTCGAAATTGACAGACTTCACCCAGCTCTGAGTATGGTTGATTTGATTGTATTTCTTGGTTGGTGCTACATTCAGCTGTGTATACGTGGTCCAATCTATGATATCTATGGTTTACGGTTAATTTTTTCCATGAGCACGATAATTTCCGCCATTTGTCTTTTATCATCTTTTCCTTTTCATTTCTCGTTTATTCCTTTCTATTTCCTCCCTCGGAACTAAGACCTTTTTCTACGGGGGCATAGCCTCGTTAGGTTTAGCTTTTTTTTTTTTTTTTTTTTTTTTTTTTTTTTTTTACTTTCTGTACAATCAATCCTATCGGGTTGTCAGTTACAATACTTTTAATGTAGGCCAAATAAAACAGTGACAGGCCGGGGTTAAAGAAAATGAACGTTTTCAGCTATGACCATGTGGATGTATAGGCAAAAATCTAGCGTCTGCAGACTCATCAAAAACTAGCCCTCTTTGCTCGAAAAAAAAAACAAAATTACCGATTCGTTTAAGTGCCTCACCCCACTAGCGCGTTCACTCGTCACAATAAGCACCATAAACATGACGTGTATAATTCTTTAAAGAATACTTCTCGCAAAGTGACCATCGAGGCACATATTTGCGCAGCGCAACTTGCTAATTTCTACACTTCGTCGTCCCTCTAACATAAGGGCGCATCTCAGTTTCCACATGGACCTTGCTCTACGTATAATTCCATGCTTTTCAGGGCTCACGTGGAAATATAGATACGCCCTTACGTCAGAGCGACGACGACTTGTCCGAGCCGTTGCGGGCGGAATTATGAGCGCAGAGCTCTCAGCACGCTGTTATTTTTGCGGGGTACCTCGTCAGGAATCCTAATCAAATTACTGATAACGAGTGATTCTGCAGGGTATCTGACATACATGGATGAGGAGGAGAGGGTTCTGGAGCTGCGTCTGTTGACAAATTTTCCGCGAGCGAAAAGCGATATGGATCGTATTCGATAGTGGTTCGATGTATTGTTTGGTTCAAAACAATAGAACGTAGCCTCAAACTAAAATTTTAGGATATTGATCAGAATAGCTGAAAATGAGAAATTTCGTAGCAATTTCATTACTCTTGGCCAATTAGTGCTCGTATGATTAAAAAATCTATCACAAAAAACCCGTTCCGTCAGATCACTCAATTGACTTTTGAGGCTATGTTTAAGTTTTGAACCTATCGATATCGATACACGCGAGAAACACGATGGTGTCACTGGTTTTCTCTGAATTTAATTCCCAAGCTCAAAAAAGCTCTCAAGTTGAGACCAAAATGGAGGGGATATCCCACGCTATCCTGAAAGTCCACCTCTACATCAAGACAAACTCTCTATGCAAAGATAGGGAGCAAATACATTAGCAGGGTTGCCGTGTTTTCAGTTTTATAGTCCCAAAATAAAGTGGCAGCCGTGTCAATATATTTGCTCCCTATCTTTGCATGGAGAGTTTGTCTTGATGTAGAGGTGGACTCTCAGGATAGCGTGGGATATCCCCTCCATTTTGGCCTCACTTTGAGAGCTTTTTTTGAGCTTGGGAGTTAATTTCAGAGAAAACAAGTGGCACCATCGTGTTTCTCGCAAACTTTTACATAAGAATTAATAGGCAAATCGCAAATTCCTAACTTATGCAACATCTCCATTACCTGATCAAAGAGCGAATAGCGGGTGTATAGTAATCACGTCCGAGTTTAGAGTGACGACAGATTGGAAGTCGGCGCTTCCTACTCAAACTTTTACCTTTCATAAAAGAAAATAGTTAAAGTAGTCCCTCGCTCTTCACAATTATGAGAAAAAAATTCATACTTTCGATACTTGGAATTGATTTGTTCATTTTCCGAACTTTCTCATTTTTCCGAGTTCTTCTATTGGAGATCACATTTTCGAATAGTTAGCCTTTTCCGATCAAATCTTTTGAAATTGTTCGTTATTAGGCTTCTCGAAATTCTCTAAAAAACGTCGCCCTTTTCTTTGAAATTTTGGATTTCCCTCAGATATGTTTCCCGAAACTTTTCGACTTGCAATAACTTTGTAGGAAGTTGAACTTTTAGACTTAATTAGACATGAAGTGCTGAGTAATAGCTCTATTTTAATCTCATATATTCGCAGAATACGTCGGTATTTTTTTCGGAATCGAAACGCTAGGTGTAGAATGGCTTCTCTGGATTGTGGTGTCTCAGAATCTGCTAACATTTCATCCATTTTGATCGAACTAGAAGTATTTCGTTCGTTGAAACTTTTACCGAATTTCTTCATGATTTTATAAAGCTTAAAATGAAAAATGTCAGAAAATTCACCCATGGTTTCCTCACTAGGATGTAAATTAGCGGTAGAGATTCTGAATCACCGCAACCAAGAAGTGCGTCTCCTGCACATGACACCTCTATTTTGGGCATGTCTTTAATTAAACAGTTTGTCCGTAGAATGGCGTATTATAAATTGTTCTTGATTTTGAAAATTAATTATACAGCATCAACGCGCCTTTGGAAAAACACAGTCATGTTTTCCATGTTGATCTGATGCTCCTATGTATACGAAATTAGAAGTATTCCGTATATTGAATGATCAATTATCGATATTTCCCAATTTGAGGCTATGGTAAAGAATCGATTATTTGTCAGAAAAATTGCAACAATGCAAAGCAAAAATTAATTTTCATCAGCTGATGTAGTTTTGTCTTGTATAGCCTGTCTATTCTCTCTCTCGTGTTCTCAAAACAAATCGCTTGTGCCCCAAAGTTTCATCCCTTATTTACTGCCCCAAAGTTTCATCCCTTATTTCTTTTGCCCCAAAGTTTCATCACTCATTTCCTTCGCCCCAAAATTTCATTCCTAATATCTTTTGCCCCAAACTTTCATCCCTAATTTCTTTTGCCCCAAACTTTCATCCCTTATTCCCATCGCCCCAAACTTTCATCCCTTATTCCCTTCGCCCCAAACTTTCATCCCTTCTTCCTTTTTTCTTCAGGTGTTGGTTGCGAACACCCTATTTATCGATCCCTCTCCACAGCTTTAAACGGGAATTCAATCGATGTATCGCAGAGCACGCCACGCCACTAGCAAAGGCGTGGAGGACGAAAACTTTTCCGCGTGTGTACATGTGGAAACACGGTGGGAAAAACCTCTCATTTGCCACTGGGAGAGAATTAATTATCGAGTAGGGCGGGGTGGCGGCGGCGGGGGGCTGGGGGGCGGTGGCAGGAGCGCTGAAAGTATCTCGTATAATTAGATATTGATTAGGATTCGCGAGTCGGGAGCCGGGAGTCCGCGGGCGAGGCGGCAGCGGCAAATTAAAAACTCCGAAATTTCGAAGGCGTCCCATTAGCCGGAGTGTCGTAATTCCATCGGCAGCGGCAGCGGTAGCGAGGAAATTCGCGCACAGCGGTTTTCAGTCCCGGATCGAAAATGCTCCTCCGAGCTCGAGCACGGCCCACCCGGCGTTGCCGACGAGGACGGCCTGGAGCCAATTACGGATGCGTTGCCGAGAAACTAACGGCAAGATGATTTTGCGATTCGTTGATTTTTACGTTTCCGTGGTACACTGGAAAAAAAAAACACATTGTATCTAGAGTCCAGACTCCTGAAAACATCGACAAGAAACAGGACTCTATATTCAATCAGGTTTAAGCTTAAATCAAAAGGAAAGCCGCTCAAATAAAGAGGCTTGGTTCTTGATTTAAGCAAAAATTCGATTGAATCAAGAGTATTTTTCTTGTCGATGTTTTTAAGAGTCTGGACTCTAGATCCAATATGTTTTTTTTTCCAGTGCCCCATACTTTTTTAGAATAAAGGCCAATCTTTAAAGGACATGGAACCGAACGTGAAAGAAAGCAACCAAGATCAAATTAGCTGAAAAAATTCCCGGTTCTGGATGTTGCTGTAGATAAAGGCTATACATCGACGGTGTAAGTCGGCAATCACATGACTCGGTTTTCATACTTTATTACTTTCTCGCTCCCCTAGGTTTTTTAAGCGGGAAACTACTTAATGGCAATTCTTTAAAACTGCCGTGATTTATCTCCTCTGTACTAAGAAAATTCTACATGAACTTCAAGGAATGATGTCAATTGGTTCTCCTTTAAAAAAATAACATAGTGGCGGAAATTTTCAGATACCGCAAACGAAATATCTGATTGCGGACTTACGCCGTCGATATGTCGCAGGCAATTAGCAATCGCCGGCAATTTACAAGCCAGTCGTGAATAAATATAGAAAGTGATACAACTCAAAAATAAAAAAACAAGATTAGAGTGCTGATTATGTTGCCTATAATGTGAATAGACACTTTCCATCCTGAAAAACATGGCAGAAATATGCACACTCAGAAGAGCGTGCAGTGATCTCCGTGACATTAGTTGGGTTGAGATCGGACAGGCAACTGAACTAACATCGTGACCAAGCGTAGAGTATCACAAGAAATGAAGGCGCTTCAAGCCGAGCTCATACTTTTGAAGACCACAACCCCTAAAAATTGCACTATGCCGATGCGCATTATTGCAATTTGTTGAAACAACGTGTGTACCGCTTGCACATTGCCGGCGATTGCTAAATTGCCTGTGACATATAAGACGTAACATTCGTTCCGGATTCAAAGACCGCCTGCACAGTAAAAAATTGCCGTATTTTTGGTTACTTTGAGTGCCTTTATTTTCGCTCAGATCAACCAAGTGGTCTTGGTGATCGACCAAATTTTTGGTTAAATTGACCTAGACCACAGGTAGCACTAAGACATCTGGGGATGAAGAAAGCGTTCTGCTGAATGCTCTTTGGTTCTCTCGATGTCACCCAGAGAGTGCGTTTTGTGAGGTATAGCGGACTATATACTATATTGTGGACTATCACCAATGCGATCCAGATTCGATCCTGCTATTTCTCACGTGATTTTTAACGAGATTTCAAATTTTCAACCCAGGGATTTGGTCCTAAGAAAAAGTAACCATAAAATATTAACCGCACATTCACGTTCTTGTTAAATTTGACGACCATTATCAAACGTTACTTTACTATTCGTCTGAATCTGGGGGCAGCTCCAAGTATGCACCAGCGGTTTATGCAGCTCTTTTTCTGAAGGATGTATCTTTAATTTTGTACGAACTGCTATGTATGTGTAGGCTATATAATCTAGGCTATATAATGTAGGCTAATATATTGTTGCCAACGAATGCGCAAATAGCGGATGTTTTGACAAAGGGAATCCCAACCCCACAATTTGAGAATTTAAGATTAAAATTAGGGGTTGAACTTCAGGGGGGATAATTGTGTCAAAATCGTTGGTTTTGTTTTTCGTGGAATTTAGCCGCACCTTATCTATGATGACACCTGATTAAGATTAAGGGGTGGATTGTAGGCTATATAATCTTAGCAGCTGTTAGTTTTTTCTGTTTAACCTCCTGTTTTAAAGATTAAAAATGAGAGTGTTATTTTGGCAATAAAAAGTGATAGAACTGTGATTCGTAGTCTTCTTTTATTACAAACAACAGTATGCGCTCCGCGGTCGAAGGTATACCTTTTTAAAATGGAAGATCACAAACAAGAGAAAATCCTCGTGATCAGGATGTAACCAATTCCAATTTCGCTTTAGATGTACTTCCTGGAATACCTCCAACATTACTCCTGATTGAAGAAACACTTGGGTGCCTCAAAAGAGAGGTGGATCCTCTTGAAATTAGAGCTGATACCTGCAGCAAATGGGTTGATATTTGGGATGCGGAAATTGGAAGAATTTGTTTCGAAACGTTAATCAGAGATTAACAGGAGATTATACAAGCAAGAACAATAAGATCTTGCGGCAATACTTGCAAAGGGTGTTACGATACTTAAAAGGCTCAAGGAATTTGAAATTTACCTATACAAAGAAACTTATATTTACTGATATCTTGAGTGGTCACTGTGATTCTGATTGGGCAACAGATGAAAACGATAGAAAGAGCACGACAGGCTCCTTATTTCAATTATTTGAAAACTGTACCATTTGTTGGAATACCAAAAGCAAAACTCTGTGGCTACCTCATCCACTGAAGCAGAGTATGTGGCGCTTTTTGAAGCTGTCAGGGAATCTCTATGGTTGAAATCGTTTCTAAGTAGTATTAATATGACTTCAATAACTCCCATTTTAATTTATGAAGACAACACCGGTTGCATAAGTATAGCAAAGAATCCAAGTAGCCACAAAAGATCAAAACACATAGATGTAAAGTATTATTTTTCACTGGTCATGGTACTTTTGAATCTTATTTACACCGCTTCAAAATTAGACCAAACCCCTACTGCCCTTTTGGTGGGAACGTAGTAATCAACTCTCCGGAACAAATTTTTTTCAAAGTCCAAGATTTACAACGGAGAGACTACAAGTTGAGATACATTTTGATGCTCCATTTTGCCCAAAAATGTAGTAGTACAAATGCTCGAAATAGAGGAAAAATTGAATTGTAAACACAAAGTTTATCAAGCGTGCCCTAGACTTGAAGAGAAAATATCTAAATCCCAGACAACCTGCCGAAGTAGTGCTTCCGAGGGGTTTTCAACCGGGTGGGTTCCGGCACCAAAATTCAAATTAAGAGGTGGATTAGTTTTAGCCGGTCGTCTCCTCTTTTTTACCCATCCTGATGTATTCTGAATAAATAGAGCCAAACCAGTGCTACCTAGTACCCGTTTGTTTCGTGGCATATCAGCAAAACATCATAGGAAATAACGTCGATGTTCGGGTTCGCAAAGGAACTTAATAATTTAATTTTTTTTTCCTGTTTAAAGAAAAACTAATGAACTTATGAACACAAAATTTTCGTTGAACATTTTTCATATAAAAAAGGACACTTAGTATGAAGCTCAAGGATTAATCCTTATTAGTTTTTTTTTTTTTTTTTTTTTTTTTTTTTTTTTTTTTTTTTTTTTTTTTGAAAAAACAAAATACGACGATACACGGAAATACGTTTGGATATACACGTTTTTGATCGTCACCAGCAGTACCTATCTAGATAGATGTACAAACAGGACATTTTTCGCAAAAAACGGTTGAGTCAAAAATTAATTTAATTTGCGCTCTTGTTTGTTAAATTGGAGAAATATATACAAACAGATAGATGTACAAACAGAGTAAAGTCAAAAATTACTTTTAATTTGCGCTCTTGTTTGTTAAATTGGAGAAAGCAGACTCACACAGGTATTCAAAGGCGTTGGTGGTCGCAAGACAAGTCTCAAGTCATATATAGTTATACGCAGACAGAATCGCCTACATTTGGCAGGTTAGGCAAAACGAGAACAAAACGGCTCGATTAGTGCCGGAGAGTTTGTCTTCATGTAGAGGTGGACTCTCAGGATAGCGTGGGATATCCCCTGCATTTTGGCCTCAACTTGAGAGCTGTTTTTGAGCTTGGGAGATGATTTTAGAGAAAACCAGTAGCACCATCGTTTTTTTTCGCGAACTTTTACATTAGAATCTATAGTCAAATCGCAAATTCCTAACATATGCAACACCTCCATTTGTGTCAGAATTTTGTCTTATTTTTGCATGGAACGTAAGGAAAAATTAGTTAAATTTTCAGTCAGAAATGCCAAAGATTTTCCTAGTTAATATGCAATTTGCGAGGAGAAATTTGGCAACATTGAAATGGAGTTAAATTCTCTCGTGAGGAAAACTACGAACTATGAAATCCGGCAACGCGGAGCCGGGTGAAAATTCGGATTAAAACAAAAGCGTTAAGAGTGAAACGAGGAGAGGAGGAGGCAGTAAGGCAGAGAGGGTACGCGAAAAGGGGAGGGGGGCGAGGGGATGGTACGAAATGGGGAGCGGAAAAGGTCGGAAAAGAAGCGAAGGCGAGGATTGCGTGGGAGCGGAGTGCGGAAAGTGGAGAGTGGAAAGTGGAGTGGAGAATCGTCGGATAAGGCTAGAAAGTGAAGGATGACCCACGAAGGATGACAATAAGTGCGAGCGCGAGGGTTGAAAAGTGATTTATGGCGAAACTTTCCGGGCCGGGGAGCCGGGGGTGCGGGGTTCGAGCGCCGGGAGCGAGGGAAAAGCTGAAAAGGGTCCGCGGGAGGGGGTTCAGGGGGTGGAAGGGTGGAGGGGCGGAAGGGGGGTGGGGGCGAGTGGGAGGTACCACGGGGCGGAGTTTTCCGCGCTATTCTTACATGGGAAATGTTTTTATGTTAATCATATGTAAAAGGGGCGGTGTTCGCATTTGTTTTTAGCCTCCCGGCGCACGGTGGATAGGGTCCAGGGGAGAGGTCGGATAAAATTTGGAAACTTTCAGAGCTTATTTCTCCGCTCACTGGAAAAAAAAACACATTGGACCTAGAGTCCAGACTCTTAAAAACATCGACAAAAAAATACTCTTGTTTCAATCGGATTTTTGCTTAAATCAAGAAACAAGCCTCTTAATTTGAGCGGATTTCCTTTTGATTTAAGCAAAAATCTGATTGAATCAAGAGTATTCTTTCTTGTCAATGTTTTCACGGGTCTGGACTCTAGATCCAATGTGTTTTTTTTTTCAGTTCTTATACAAAACTTTGAGATTTTAAAGGTGATTTCATTGGTTTCCTTGTGAAATTTTCTTCTGAAACCACCCCTTATAATTGAAATTGTGACGAGATAAACATAAAAATTTGCAGTTTTAGTTGAAAATTACATGTCCGACCTCTCTGATTGACTCGATCCACTGTGCGGCGAGTCGGTCTCGCTTCCCCTCGGCGCGTCGGCCTTCATGGACGCTCATGCCAAGGCGAGCTCCTCTCGTCTCCAATTTCACAAAGGAAGCTCCCCAGTTGGAAAAGTTTAAAGGTGAGCGTGAAAAAGGAAATGGTAGAACTGATTCGTGAATTTCGTGCAGAATNAAAATTTGGAAACTTTCAGAGCTTATTTCTCCGCTCACTGGAAAAAAAAACACATTGGACCTAGAGTCCAGACTCTTAAAAACATCGACAAAAAAATACTCTTGAACCAAATGGATTTTTGCTTAAATCAAGAAACAAGCCTCTTAATTTGAGCGGATTTCCTTTTGATTTAAGCAAAAATCTGATTGAATCAAGAGTATTTTTTCTTGTCAATGTTTTCACGGGTCTGGACTCTAGATCCAATGTGTTTTTTTTTCAGTTCTTATACAAAAGTTTGAGATTTTAAAGGTGATTTCATTGGTTTCCTTGTGAAATTTTCCTCTGAAACCACCCCTTATAATTGAAATTGTGACGAGATAAACATAAAAATTTGCAGTTTTAGTTGAAAATTACATGTCCGACCTCTCTGATTGACTCGATCCACTGTGCGGCGAGTCGGTCTCGCTTCCCCTCGGCGCGTCGGCCTTCATGGACGCTCATGCCAAGGCGAGCTCCTCTCGTCTCCAATTTCACAAAGGAAGCTCCCCAGTTGGAAAAGTTTAAAGGTGAGCGTGAAAAAGGAAATGGTAGAACTGATTCGTGAATTTCGTGCAGAATTCAGCGTTGGCGTTGCATTTCGACGGTGAAACTACCGGACGACGTATTTCGTTTGCCATGATTCAAAATCTCCGCTCTCATCATACGTCTTTGATAGAGGAGAAACCAATATTTTCCCTTGAAATTCTAGTAGACTTTTCTTCGCACAGAGCAGAAGTACCGAGGAAGTTTTAAAGAGTTGACGTTGAGGAGTTAGGTGGTGAGAAGGAATTTTGAAACTGCCTGCCTGAAACATAAAATATCTAGCCTTACATATTTCCACTAAATGCTTATACATTTACTTGGTCTCTTTTCTGATAAATTTGATTCAAATTTTCGAACTGACTCACTGGAGAAAAAAGTGTTCTGGCTCTAGAATTCAGTATCATAAAAAAGACTAGAAAAAATACTCTTGATTTGATCGGATTTTTGCTTAAATGAAAAGGAAATCCGCTTGAATTCAGAGGCGTGGTTCTCAATTCAAGCAAAATTCCGGATGAATCTAGAGTATTTTTTTAGGTCAACATTTTTAGGAGTCTGGACTTTAGATTCAAAAGACGCTTTTTTCCAGGCAAAAAAGGGAAAGAAATAGATCGAGCTCACATGTCAATTTGAGTATATTTATTCTACACGTTGAAATTTGGCTTCAAGGAACTTAAGTCTCTAAAAATAAATACATTTAATATCGTAAATAAATGGATGAACCTATCCAAACCTGGTGTAGAGAATAGGATAAAAGATGAGACAGAAACAAAAAAGGGAATGAAGTTGGGTGATAATAAGTATCGGCATAACTAAAGCCTAACACCAGCAAACCTTTTTATTATCAGTTCTCACTGGTTTATTATTCTTATCTCTTCTACTTTTCTTCTTTTCTTTCAAATTATTTTCGTGCGGTTTGTTGATTTTCAATACGTTATTCACAGACCTAAATACTTAATTGGAAATGTTGAGACCATCTTGCGTGACAGAAAAGAAAAATTAAGGGGAGAGGGACAAATTTGACAGCTATAATCAAATCACTAAATTTCATATTTTACATGGAAATGGATATTTACGTGGTTTTAACAAGTAACTTTTCACTGTCAAATACTTCGTGCAAGTGCAAGTGTTTGTTGGTAACAAAACCTGCCTCTATAGAATTAACAGGAGCATTAAACAAAAAGCGCCTCTTATATAATCTGCCCCATCGTAATGCAAGTTCCCAAAAATCCATTCACGGTGTTATTTTAACCGGCATGAATTTCCGACTAATGTTAAATGGAAATTAATGTGGAAAATGGTGGTAAATTTCCGACCGCCAGCAGCGCTCGCATTTGCACTAGTTGCAAATTTTCATTCCTGGCAAGAGCCCAGCAGCGCAGGAACAACGGAAAATGCAACCGAAGTAAAATAATTTTTGTCTCCAGTGCTCTGTGAAGGTGCGGAGCGGATTTTTTCGGTTTTTATTTTCATTCCTGCATCCTACTTTGTTTTCTTTATGCCGTTTTCCTGCGGGCTCCGTTGACGTGCTATGCTCATTCCGTTCCCCTGAGGAAAAACAAAGGCTTTTACAGAGGCGCAATAAATCTGAAACTTAGCGGAGTAAAAAGGAAAAGCCCCCTCCCCCTTCCCGCTAGGGCCAAAGATATACACTGCCGTGCTAAGGAAAAACGCCCTATGAACATTCGATAGTTGCCAAATTTCCTCCAATAAAACGCTATTTTTGAGGACAGTTCTGAATATTTTCTCTTGCGATGTTCAAATAATTTAGGGCTAATCACGAATAAGATTCTCTGAAAAATTCGAGTAAAATATTGACAGATTTCCCTAGAAAATCATACTTTATGAGAGGGAATTTGGCAACATCTGGAGGCTCATACGGCGTTCTTCCTTGGCCTGGCAGTATAATAATCCTGAAGTTTCCTTCCTCTCTGCTCTCGTTAGAAGGAACTTTCCCCCTCATGAATTATGTTCAGCGCAACTACCTACCCCCTCCCTCCCCCCTCATTGCCACTCTTTGCCTACGGTCAGTCACGTGTTCAAAATCTCATTTTATACATTACCTTCATATTCCTCTATCCCGGTTTGAATCCATTCCGCGCTGTTGAGATACACGCTAGATAAAATCATACGTCCCGTTCATTTACATCGTTTCCTCATTTCTAAAAGCTATAATTTTGAAATTCGGAGGCCAAGTATGAGAAGAAATTCTTCAAAAATCACATTCATTTTGAAAATTAATTTGATACTATCAATCTCATACGGACCGATTGATTGATCACAAGTTTACAAAAGTTTGCATGCTTTGTAAGTTCAAAAATGCACTTGTTTCAGTATTGTAGGTGTTAATGATTTTTAGTATTACTCTAAAGCAATTTAGTGAAACTTTGAACTAGGAATCCAACTGCAAAAAACCAAAGGGGTGGGGATTTAATCATTAAATAGAGAATATAAAATAGGTAATCGTGGATTTAGACAGTAAGATAGACCATATGGACTACATTTTGCGATTAAAAACTATAAAGTCCGGCCCGGTTTAAAATCAACGTATGTGCCATCAGTTTCTCTATGCACGTAAGTGTCTTTTCAGATGAGCTAGAATTTATAGCTCCAAACTGCAAAATGCAATCCATATAACATGTTCATCCCAATATTATTGTGATGAACTGGACTACATTTTGCAATATGGAACTATAAATTCTGCCTCTCCTGGAAAAACACTTATGTGCTTAGGGAAACTAATGGCACATTCGTTGTTTTTAAACCGGGCTACAGAAATTATTGTTCGAAATTGCAAAATGTAGTCCAACTGTACTACATTGCTGCAAGCACGTCAGAAAACATCCCCCCTCCCCCTCCTAAAAAAACCCACAAATGACTCATCAGATGGAGGGGTAGTTGCCAATTACGTTGCTCCCGCCGATAAGGCATATCAGCCGGGACGGGTTGGGTCATAGTTGTGGTGGTTGCCACGGTTTTGTCCCAGAAAAAAGTTTAAACAAAATAGGTTGCTTTTTTCTGTGCCTTTCCGATCCCTTTGTAGTTAGTTTCTTGAACAAAAATTGAATAAATTCCAAAAATCTCTAAAAAGAAGTGAGTAATACTTCATATCTAGTATTAAAGTTTTCTTCAAAGTATTTTTAGATTGCTGTTCTTTTTCGAAGTAAAAACTGAGAAGTTAAAATTAAAATTTGATCTCATAACGAAAAACGACACTCGTTCGCAGGAAGCCGTCTAGATTTTCCGGACTTGGGTCACGTTTCATTTTTGACGAGCTGGGTGTGACTTTGCGGCTAGAGTGCGACACGGCGAAGCAAGCACATGCGGGTAAGATAATGTATTTCCACCGCGGTTATTTATAATGGATAGCGCGGCATGCATATTTCATTTCTCAGCTGGGAGCAGCCTACTGCGCGCAACTATGAATACTGCACGGGAGTAATTTACGAATGCAAATTTTTGTCTTTCGCGGGGGCTGCCTCCTCGTAAAATGTAAATATTTCAAATTAACTAACCGAAAAGACTCGGGCGTTCCGTTCTGCGCTCTTGTTAGGACAGAGGTGGCTGCGTTGCAAACGTTACCATGGTCCAGAGATCCAGGTACACACAGAGCCGCACATTCAATCCCAGATAGCGCTCGTAGCGCATTAGAGCGTATCTTACTCGCTTGTTTGCTCTAGTCGGTAATTTTTGGTTCCCTCACTCGAATGAGATTACCCTAAACTTAAGTAGAAAAGCAAAGTGAAACTAAAAAACAGTCTGAGGTATCGAACTTATTTCGACGTAATATTATACGAACATGTTTCAACTGAGCTCAGTTTTTCTTTGTATGGTTTAATCGAAATTACCAGGACGGTTTGGCCAAACTTGTCAAAGTAATTGACAATGCTATTGAACAACCATATGACAACCATGTTTGTTAACATTATGTTTTATCTTGTATAAATATATGTCTAACCTAAAAAAGCCAATCTCTGATCTTAATGTTCACGCGTCTCATTCGTTCAAGCTGAGTAAATCACTAAGTTGTGAGCTCAGAACTGTTGAACTCATGTTTTATAAATACTACTTTTTTAATAAGTTTAAATTTGTTATTAATCATATAGCATATCTTATCATTTGCTTAGTTGTATTATTTTTCATAGTTCTGTTAATTTGGTCATCCTGTGAGTGAGGGTCATCCTGAGAGTATAGTAATTTCTAATTTTGTCATCTTTCAGTGATATAAGAGACAGGACCTTTAATTAGTCGAGTTACACACAATTTGGCCTGGAACGGCGCGACTTTAGGAAAAATGATGACGAGGACTTGACAGCAAAAGGAGAAGCCCTCGGCGCGGCAATCGGCATGTAACACATATTAGCGTTTACATGACTCCACGAATACTTCACGCATTGCATCAAATACAGTGCGGTTATTGTGGTCAGCGTGAAACGGATAGCGCCTACAAGAATGCATGAATACTTCGCGCATTGCGCCAAACGCAGTGCGGTCAGCGTGAAACACAAAGCGCCTACAAGACTGCGTGAACACTTCACGCATTGCGCCAAACACGGTGCGAACGGCGCGGCGCGGCGGTGGAAGTTAAAATCACTGAACCACTTTTATGTTTGTTCTTTCATAATTTTTTCGTTCATTTCTTAAGAATGGAATGCCTTGTCCATTACAGATAGGTTTACGAAACTTGACTTTTGCGCAAAGTTCCGTGACCTTTTGCAAGTGGTGTTGACAGGGCTTTCCCGAAAAATGTGTTTAACACGAGTAAAGTACGTCTTGTGTATGTACCCCTCCCCCGTTGGTACGTTCACTTGATGGTTTTTATTGATGTTCCAAAACGAATGAGAAGGGGGCGGCAAAATACAGGCGGCCCATGGGCGGCAAGTAGAAAAATCCGGCCCTGACCAAAATGATGACACCCTCATTAACATCTTCGAATAATTTGAGGGCACCCCGTCATTTTAGAGCTTCGCAGTTAAGCCTGCCGCACGGTGAAAAGAGCTTTTCAGAGAGGTTATTTATACAATTTTCGACCGAAACCGCAAATTTTGTTGTGTTTTTTGATAGGTTGTTATTGTTCGTACGCCTCTGCCTCGCATACCTCGTGAAAGAAGGTGTGTCGTGCTCTTTGTGAGTTTTGTCTCGGTTTGCGCATCAAAGATGAGATAAATTCTAAGAAATTGAAGGCTACGTCCTAATTTAAAGTTACAAAACAAATTAAAATGACATTTGCACATTAAAGCATGGAAAATCACGAATATGACGCGGGAAAAGTCATTAGTCACGGAATATTTTTCACGCATCTTTTTTCAGAGACCAACACGAGTCGACCCAGCTTGGCTCCGTAATCATCGCTATGAGGTTTTAAAGTAATTACATAAATCAGACATTGTGCGCGGGGAGCTTTTTAACCCCTCTCTCGTATAATTTGTTTCAAAACAGACATTTTCTTTCGCTGGCGGAGTTGCGCGCCTGGCCGACCGTTGGGAGGGCGAAAAGGTTTAAGGCTTGATTATACGTGCACCGAGGATGATTTATGGGTTCTTGGGAGATACAAGAGAGGCACTCGCTCCCGCGATGTTTTGCCCATAAACCCCCGAGGTTATAACTTCCAACCCCCAACCCCACGCGGCTCCAACCCCCACCCACTCGGTGGCAACGAAGATACAACTTGGGATATCAAACTGCTGGCAAACTTTTTCTTCCGAAGGGAGGAACCCGTGGGTCATTAAAAAGATATTAACACCAACCGCGCAATGCGGAAGAACTCGCCGCTAACCATTCCCATCCCTTCGCAGTCCTTGACCCCCTCACTTGATGAGATAGCCGACAGGGAGCGCCGCCCTTTTTTTACAGCGAAATCTGACATGCTTTCACGGTGGGATGATCTATCTCTTCAGCTCGCATTTTCAGGAAATGGGATTCACAGATTTTATTTAATGACCCCATTTGAATAACCTCCACATCAGAGATTAAACATTAAATATACTCGCGAATTTTTGGGACCAAAAGTGAAAGGCAGTAAATATTGTAATTTATCTAATTTTTTTACTACCGTTTCTCGCCGATAATATTAAATTCGGAAACTAATTTTTGACCGAAATATTCTAGATGCAGAAGTATTTTGGTCAGGGCTAGATTTTCCTACTTGCCGCCCATGGGCCGCCTGTACTTGCCGCCAACTTCTCATTCGTTTTGAAACATCAATAAAAACCACCAAGTGAACGTGCCAGCGGGGGAGGGGTACATAAGACGCGTTTACTCGTGTTGAACATATTTTTTTGGGAAAGCTCTGTCAACACTCCTAGCAAAAGGTCACGGAACTTTGCGCGAAAGTCAAGTTTCGTAAACCTATCTCTAATGGACAAGGCCTTCCTTTCACAAGAAATGAACGAAAAAATTGTGAAAGAACAAACACAAAATTTGGTTTAATGATTTTACTTCCGCCGCGTTGTCGGCGCCGCGCCGCAGGTGAAATGATGAGTGCCGAGACAGTCAAAACGCCTTCACATTTATGCGTATGCAACACGGACATTCGTTGAGCTCGAATAGTTGCATCCAAGAGTTGAATCAAAGTTTGTATTGTGTTCGTCGTGCTCGACACTTGTTGGTTTGTATTGGGCACCTTGCTTGTTTCTCTAATGCTGTAACTTAATTCCAGCGTTGCTTATTGTGCCGATGAAGTAAACTATTACTGATTTTCTTCGCGACATCGTCAATTTTCAAAATAAAGCTTTGGTAGATTAAAATTTAACAACTTTCACGTCCCAAAATGTAGTCTGCGGCCCCTACTTTTCCTGATCTAAGAACGACAAATAAGTCGTTAAAAAAACACAAAAAAAACAAACAAACAAAAAATCAAGGAATTTTTGAAACGCGGATCTGATCAAATTTGGCAAAATTCTCAGACGTATAACTACACTCGGAAAAAAAATTGTGAGGGTTGGCCTGATAGATATCCAAATTTCATTAGTGAAAGAATTTCCTTCTTTTAGAAAGGTACAGATCATTAAAAAAGAAAAAAAGAAGTAGAGAGAGAGGGAGGGGAAAAAATAAAAACCGAAATGTTTAGAATATAACTTATTCACATAAAACTATAAAAGTGTAAACAATTAGAAAAAACATTTGATTTTCCTTCCAAGAGGATTAGGTCACCAAACTTCTACTTAAATTAGAAAAACCATACAAATTAAGTAAAAACTGATAACAAAACATCGTAAGTAAATATTTATAGTATCCAAACCGAAGAATATGACAAGTGTAGATGGCAATGCAGACAGAACCCTTCTCATCGTCTAGAGAACCGCATCTCCAGCTTGCCGCGGTAAGACTACGTAATTGAATACCGCCTATCAAACATTTAATGGGCAATTTTCAATTTTCGCTCAGCAGTTTCAAAGACAATGAGAGTGAGGGCGTGGTAAAGACTCCACAGGCACGTTGAAAGTGCTTGGAGATTGTGGAATTTTTTATCCTCCACGTCATGATCTTAAAATCGATTCCGTTTTGTTGATTCTGTGGCAGTTATATAATCTAACAACGCTAAAATGAAAACATCAGTATGGTTGGTCACGTAAGTAATTTTTAGATGGATTGCCTTATCACAGGGTTTATCGAGGAACAATAAACATTTTTATAAAAATTAAAGCTCATTTCACTTGAAAACACAAGTTTTTTACAATAAAGTGTCCTGCAAACCTTCGATCTCCTGCATAGGTTGATCCAGTGGCGTGATGTGCTATCGATATATCGATTATCTGCCATTTAAACCTATGGAGACCGGTACGTAGCCAGGATTTTGTTTCGGGGTGGGGGGGGGCTTGCGGGGTCCCCCTACTACCGGGAGGTATGGGTACCCTGGGCTTTGGTTTAAACTGTAGCTGTCTCTATTCATTACCATTGCTAAATTTTGACCAGACAATGTTTTGCCGATATGAAATAAATGGGGCTGTCATTTTAAATTGGCAATGTATGGCAACTTCTGATCTTCATGATAGGATTTATTTTGCTTTTTTCTTTCAATAATGCATTACGCTATGTAGTTTATCATAAATAAACAACTAATAATTCAGGGATGGCCGGCCAGATGAAGAGGTATCATATTCTTTCAGATCACCTCTACTGAGTGATGCTTCATCAGGAAACAAAACTGTTGAGAAGAAGTCAATGACCAATTGAACAACAATGTATGGACTTCAAAGTTTCTGATAATTTTATTTTTGTAACGTTATTAAGGATTTTACTAGGTACGAGTATATTTAAAGTACAGTGCAATTATACAAGTACGTTTCAGATGTAAACATATTATTTTTTCAGAGTGGGGCTTTGCGTGAAACTCGTGATATCAGCAAAAGTACGTGATGAGGAGGATATTGAGACATCTATTGAACGTAAGGATTGGTGTACTTTGATAAACATTCCATGGATCAAAATACTATTTAATGTATGGGTGTTATTTTCAAATTATCATTTTTGAAATTAAAGGAAATAGTCCTTAAGTCTCTTTTCCTCGTACCAATGTGGAGGCAAATAGGCAAATATATTCCCATTCAAATGGACTAATTATGGGCAATCATAAACGGAGCAATGTAATCAGCTATTGAGAATAAGGATGCCACAGGGAAATGGAGAAACGTTTGAATTAAAAACTGTTGTAAGACATTCCAATCCGCCACAGAGCCACTTTTCATCATAAAAAATTGTATAAGATGTAAAGTCGTAATTCTTTACACGGAAAGATGAAATACCAATGTCTATTAGTAAAACTCAAATGATCATTTCCACATCTGAAATATATTGTTTCAATGATATTTTAACCAGTTATCGAATTCTTAATTTCTAGCATTATTGTTTTTACAGCGGAAACTGTAAACAAATTGACCTCACTACCCGGAAGTGAAAATTGTGGTTTAAGTGGCGCCAAAACGGGTCGCATAGTTGGTGGTGAGCCGGCAAAACTAGGTAAGAATATTTTCGCTCATCAGCAGATCGTACGTAATTGTTTCCCTGCCGACGGTTAATTTAATGCTGCTATTATTTACAATACCCGTTTGTTCCATGGCAGATCAGAAAAACAAAACAGAAAAAATGTCATCCAATAATTTCTTCTAGTTTGACTAAGATATCTTCCATTTTTTTAAGTCATCGAGGTCTTTAATCCATTTGAAAATTCTTCAACCTTGAATGAGCATCGGGTTAGGGTTAGTGCATATCCATGCTCCAGGTTTTCACATTTTCAGGGATTAAATCCGAGTGGAATCTATTTCTGCAGGTCCACTTGTCAGGTCCATGAAAATGTGTCGTCGTCACCGGAATTCGAACCCGGGGGGACCTATTATTGACCTAGAGTCAGACGCACTGACCGCTAGGTTAACCTTACAAATATTTCTTGAGCAGTTTTGTTGTTTCGCAAAACTTTTTTACAGATCACGTGTTTCTTTTGGAAATTTTAATATCATATCAAGAAAGGAAAAATCTCCGTTAGCAAAATAAAAAGTTGTAGAATCTCATACTCGAACTCTAACTTGTTTCAAAGGTGCGTGGCCGTGGGTAGCAGCCGTTGGGATACCGGTAGGTAAAGAAAAAAGTGTGTTCTTCTGCGGTGCATCTCTGATATCGGATAAATACGCAGTGACCGCCGCTCACTGCTTCACTGAATTCAGGTCCAGTAGTGGCCAGGGATTAAAAGATGGAGGCCGAAGTCAGGAGTATAAAATGATACCAGGGTACGTTAATTTTCGATTCCATTTATTATTTCATTCAAACATTCCTCATTCAACGCTTTTAGAGGATGTTCCTGTTTCCCTTTTCTTGTTCTCGATCTCCTTTTGTACTTGGACGTCTTGACGATGCGCATTTCAAGCTTTGTGAAGCTCATTTTCAGGTCCTTAAAAACTTTCTGACGGATAGCACCACACGCCACATTGTAAAACGAAAAATTAACAAAACCAACGAAACCGAAAACTGTAGTGGAGTGTGTCTTCTTTTTGGTTATTGTCGTTTCCTTGGAAACTAGAGCAGCCTTATCATTCTTTGTTCGGGTCGGCTTCACCGATATACTCTCTCGGCTCTCCTACTTTTCTCCAGTTCTAAGAAATTTTGTCCCAGTAGTTTTTCACTCCAAATTAAACAAGGTAGTGTACAAAATTAAAGTTTAACCCTTTTATTCCAAGAATCTAAATTCCTTCAAAATTTCAAAAACCTTCAAAATGGAATTAGGAAATAACGCCAAAATCCTTACATTATGAAATGCTTGGACCTTAAAGTTCCCGGCAAAGGTTATTAAAAAGTGGAGGGGAGGGGAAGCTGTACGTGTACAGTTAGAATGACTTCTGAGGTAGAAATTATGCGTTCTAACCTTCAACCATTAACCCCCAACCCTCACCTCCTAAGCCCACAGCCCCCAACTCACTGCCACGACCCAAATTAATTTGTTTACCTATGGATTCGCCAAACACCGAATGGGAGGGAGGAGGGGGAGGTTACGGTTTCTATGCTTCATAACAAAGTCTTACCTAGACTTTTTTGCGTGTCAGAATTCTCTACACCGATAATGAATCCTTGCAATGCGAAATCATTAAAAAAACATTCCACTACTATTATTTATGTCAATAAGATTGAATTCTGTTTGCAGGATGATACTCAGAGTCGGAGATCTTAATTTAGACGACACAGTAGAAGATGGGGCTAAACCAGAAACGATCACCATTGAGAAAGTAGTATCGCATCCATTGTTCATAACTAAAAGGAGTTATGGCGAGACAAAGGGTTATGATATTGCGCTTCTAAAGTTGCAGAAACCAGTAACATTCTCAGGTAATCGGAGTTAAATAGCATTTATCTGAGGGTTTCATCTAAATACTATTTCATGGACGGAACTTAGAACTTTTGGTGAGAAGCAGAATGGAACCTCGTCAAGGGGGTCTAGAGGGCTGAGCAGGGCACCCTCGAGGGAGGCTGAGGGGGCTCATTTTTTGAGGGGTATCTTTGAGGGGCATCCCGCTCTCAGAAATCTATTTACAGTCTCCAGAGAATGTGATGGATTTTGCCATATAAGTGCATGACATATTTTTCACCTTTGATTTTGTATCAAAAACAACTTGATGGCAAAAACTGCTAAAAATTGCTCTTAAATCTGCTCAGTGCTCATACACGATATCCCCATTGGAGCTGAAGGGCAACCTTCAGACCCTCCTATGAAGACAGAGGAGTCCCCTCTGGGATTTCTTGGGAGGTGCATCGCTCTGTGCTCCTGAATAAGGTGTTCATATATTTCCTAGCTCCGCTCATATGCTACTTCCAAAATCAAAAATTGAATTTTTCTTGCTGAATGAATAACTTCAAAACAGTCAGTAGCATAATTGAAACAGTATTAATTAAAAACAATGTTCTTGTTTTACATATGTTTATAGTAAATGTTGGTTTATTTTTCCGATGAGCTTGATGCTTAATGAGTCTGACCCTTTGTTTGCGTTTCTTAACAGCAACATAATATTTCAGTCCTCTCATTTAAAATGCCAACGATATTTTATACGACCGTAAAAAAACTGAGGTGACAACAATGACGATTTTAACATCAAACCCCTTAAGTTCTTTTTTATTGTCTCCTTCATCAACATTCAATATTAGCATGTCTTATAGACAGTCATAAATTAAAATGAATAAAAATTAAATTAATTAAAATTAAAACAAAAATTAAATTTGCGACGAACAAAGTTATGTGCATGTATGTTTATAAATGCAGTTTTACTAATTTTGGTTATCTTTACATGATCCAACAAATGACTGAAAAGACCTTGTCAGACCCATTTGTCTTCCACATAAAGATATTTTCTACACAAACAAAGACTTCGAAGGATATCAGCCGTTCGTTGCAGGTTGGGGACTTACCAATGAAGGTACGTATTTTGCCCTCTCACGTGGTCCCGGAAGGGGTGTTCGGAAAAAAAAATTTCTGTTCGCCGTTCTCTAGACGGAAGGACAGAGAGAGACTTTTCATTTCCTTATTTTACTGCATTTTTGTTAAAATTGAGACCTTACCATCCCCCATACATACTCACTCTACAGGGACAGAATCTCCTACCTCTAAGAGAACGCCTAGGTCGACTGTCCTTGCCGGGGCCATGTTAATCTATCCTGGTCCGACCCTCCAACCCCGCCACCTGCCAAGTTGCCACCAGTATGGCGTGGCGTGAACTGCGATTTATCGATTGTTATGCCATTTAAACCTATGGTAAAGAATCGACTATTAAGGTGTTCGCTGCGAACACCCTACTTATCGATCCTCTTCCATAGGTTTAAATGGCATAACAATCGATATATCGTAATTCACGCCACGCCACTGGCTTGCCACGCCGGGGACAGTAGACTGGATGCTCGCCCTCTTCCGCGACGCCGTTTCAATGAAACTGGAGGAGGCCAGAGCCAGATTAAGGGAGTGGCCACATAGGCCGCGGCCCATGGCGGCAAATTTAGGGGGCGGCAAATTTTGCAATTTTTTTCAAAATATAGGTATAAAAAAATCCGGATTCAGAAAAAAAAATTATCAATAAGAAAAGGGGACAAAATCTCTCTTTCCTGAGAGTAAAGTAATTTCTAATTTTATCGTTTTTCGGTAATAAATGAGACAGCATCTTTAATTAGTCGAGTTAAGAGAGGAATACTGAACACGCAGTTTGACCTGGAGCTCAGCGCAGAGAGGAATGATGACGAGGACTGGAGATGAAAAGGACAAGCCCTCGGCACGGCGGTCGACATGTGACACATATTAGCGCCTACAAGACTGCGTGCATACTTCACCCATTGCGTCAAACACAGTGCGGTCAGGAGCGGTTGGCGTGAAACGCGTAACGCCTACAAGACTGCAGGAATACTTCACGCATTGCGCCAAACACAGTGCGATCAGCCCGGCGCAGCGGCGGAAGTCAAAATTATTAAACCACATTTATGTTAGTTCTTTCAATTTTTTGGTTCATTTCTCATAAATGGAGGACCTTGTTCACACAGAGATATGTTTGCGGAACTTAACTTACGCGCAAAGTTCCGTGAAATTTTGCTAGTAGTGTTGACAGAGCTTTCGCAAAAAATGTATTCATCACGAGTAGGTAAACGCGTCTTATGCACCGCTCCCCCTCCGGCACGTTCACTTGATGGTTTTTATTGATGTTTCAAAACGAATGAGGGGGGCGGCAAAATACAGGCGGCCCATAGGCGGCCCATAGGCGGCCCTGGAGGAGGTGAGCACTTCCAGCGCTGTTCCCGAGGAGAGTAAGAAGGTCATTTTGGAGAGGTGTTGACCCTAAACCCTTATGTCACACATAAGATTATTGTTAAGATTAGTAGATACTGTTCTCCTTCCTTTCACCCTCCTGTTGACTCTCTTCTAGAAGAAAATCATCAAGCTGCACGAGTGTAGATTCAAAACAAATAAGTCCTTCTTCAGCTTTACTCCAGGATTCTTCGCCTAACCATAACATGGATCACTAAATTATCTTGAAAATGAATATGAGTTTATTTGAGTAAAAATTGTTGCTGTTCAGAACTTTTAAGGGCCATATTATGAGGCATGCCAAAATAAATTGCAATTTTGATCATGACATCTGTTAACTCGTCAGCTGATATATTTCTAACCTAGTATTATTAAATAAACTCATAGTTGAACGTGGAATGAAGTCGTTGTCCCTTTCTTTGATTGAGTATTTCACGTATTGATGACCTCGACGTGATGGGAGAATCTCTTCCTCTTGCTCGGAAAAGACTCTTCAAAGGCTAACTTTTATCTTCATCAGAGGACCAAAACCCAGCCGATTCAAAAATAAGTCTTAAAAGATGCACAAAAGTACCATTTTTAAATTTGTAAATTCATTATTTCAGAGAAGAAAGGCGGAAAGAAATCCGATCAATTGCTGCAGATTCAACTTCCGCTTTTGGGATCGAATGATTGCGTTGATTTGCTGAAACGAGCTGCCAAGACTGAAATGCACGAAGACTCAATATGTGCGATGGCCGAAGGCAAAGACGCTTGTCAGGTATTTATTCAAATAATTTTACTCCTGACTAAGGAAAAAAAGAAAAAAAATCTCAAGTGAATTTAAAGAGAATCGTGGTTTGTGGTTTTGAAATCAAGAGGACCCAACGGTCATTATAAGCCCAAAATCAGATTGATAGCCGAGTGTCACTGTGCATTTTTGGGTTAGGCAACCGCATTTCTGAGGTAATTAGAGGGTGCCACCGCGAAGTCTAGTCCCTTAGAGCGCTGATGACTCCCAGAAAATTTGTGACCGCATAAAGCCGCAGAATGCAATTATTATTAAACCCATGTGAAGGCTGAACGTGCCCTTGGCTCCCCCAAAGTGGAACGATATCGACATTTTTTACGAATTCTCTCGACGGGTGATGAAAAAAAGTTGGGGAATAGGCTGAATTTAGAGTCGAAAAAATTTCAGGCCGATATTATAATTTCTCGACGGCGTGCTTAAGCCTGATATTGGCCTAAATTTTGAAATTGAAAATGTGTGGCTTGATGCATATGGTTTCCAATCAGAATTAGCGAGTTGCGGTTCTTAAGGGCGAAAATTTCGTCCGTTTGGCCGTGAGTTGAGAATGTACCATTTTTAAGCGCGTGAGTCGACGCGGGAGAACACATATCACTGATACAAGAACCTGGTAGTAGGTACATACAGTGGTCATACGACGCCGATATCATCATCAGCCTTTGCTGTTAACCACTTGCGTGAGCACCAAGTAAATTCTATTAATCTGGGGGCAATAGGATGCGGTGGCACGGTAGAGAGCGTGCCCAGGAGACGGCGCTGCGCCGCGCCGCGATGCTACTCTTCCTCCACGCATACCTTTGCGCGGCTTCAAAACGTGCAGAAAAGGAACATGGAGAGGTGACGTAAGATTCAACCTGGCAACTTTGAAAGAAAGGTAGAACCTTGTAACGGATGCAATTGTTAATTTTTCTCTTTATTTATGACTCACCTCATGATTCAAAATTTTCGTTTGAAATCATTATATACCTAATTAAAACAATTAAAAAATAATTGTCTGCACTTCATTCGAAATTTTTGTCATAGTTTTTCATAGCCTCGCGACTCAAAGTTTCTGTTTGAAATTCTGGTATAGTTAAAAAAGTAAAAAATTAATTGTTTACAATTTTATTCGAAATTTTTATTATCTTTTTTCATAATCTCATGATTTAGAGTTTTCGTTTGAAATTCTGGCGTGGTTAAAAAAATGTCATTTCACTTAATGTACATGTATTACTTTTTTTCAGGGTGACAGCGGCGGCCCCTTGGCGTTGCCTATCGATGACCGATATTACCTCTACGGCATAGTCTCGTACGGACCAGGCTGTGCTCGGAAAGATGCCCCTGGTTATTACAACAAGGTCCACACTCACTTGAAATGGATCGCAAGTTTGATAGATTGATCGAATTTTGTTGACATTGTTAGTTTTTTTTACTTATTTTTTTTGGCAAATGTTACTATAAGATTGATCATGAGCGACAAGCAGTACATTTCGAAAAATTCGTGAGGTACTTAAAATTATGGAGGGTTCATTTCCGCTTTACCGCTTTTCTGGTCAAGATTGTTTGTGATCCAAGAAAATTGACAATCGACCGCAAATAACACCGAAACCGACAATTTACCGCAATAAACAGAGGTTATTTATCAATTTATTTATCCGGCATTCAGGAATCATTATGACGTCATCAGGGCTACAGGCGTATCGTAATAGGAGAAATTAAATAAAATACCGTAGATACGATCGTAAACTCAAACTTCAAGCATATTTACCATTGGTTTTGTCTTAATTTGTACGGTTAAGTGTTCCTATTCGAATAGTATATCTGAAAAGAAATTGCTTGACAATCGGTTTAATCTTGAAACCGACTTGATCCAACCTAGACTTCCAACCGTTATTATTAGAACTCGTGAAATTACAAACAAGCTTTCACTCATTCCCAAAAGTGAATCATTACTTGCTTGCTAAATGTTTTCAAAATGACGGAATATCCTTTATACGTTTTAAATATGTGCGTATTCATATCAAACGGAACCACGTATACATAAATTAAATCAAAAGGAACTATGAAGGCAACACCAATCAGAAGCACTTAAAAGAGGTTTTGCCATTCAGTCGGAGAGGAGGTACAGAAAATTGGTCGCGCTCTGCCGATTAAATCTAATTAGTCGGTCTTGACGATTTGCATATTTGCATACCCAATAGTCTCCCTGCAATTTTTCTCATTCAGCACGCTAATGCAATAATAATAATTTCCCGGGTTGAAATCCAATCGTTCATCTGTCACACCTCCTGTCGTCGCGTTCGTGAAATCCGTGATATTAATCTGTAAAGGTTTCAACTTACATCTGAAGTGACTTGCAAGCCCTCCATGAGATGCATTAAAAGTACTCCATTGCTTGGGGTACCAACTCTAAGGTTGCCAAAATTCCTCAACCTACCTACAATTCATGAATCCATTGCACCTGTGAATGAAGACCTCATCAGATAACCTAACAAAGTGAGTATGTGAAAAGAATTGCTTTACAGCTGTAAGAGAAGTTCCCAAGTTTGTCTTCTTGGTAACAAAGCTTGTATTTGGATCACTATTTCCGGTTATAATATTCACCTTTCTTTTAAATCAAATTCTCAGAAGTTACTGTCCAATTTTTTTCGTTTTCCACCCTATGCAAAATTGTATCGCATTTTAAATTTAAATGGCTAAATTAATAGCGACTACGCGAGGTGGGAAGTGTTTAGCCGTTGACGGGTTTATATATCATGAACAATACGCACATCGGTTCAGAACCTGTCGGCATTGCGCAGGGAAGACAAGCAGAGCAAAGAAAAACCACAAGATTTTGCAAAAAGCATGATAAAATACTCTCTAAAAAGTGAAATATGACGAGAAATCTGCGACGCGACGTCTTGAATGTGTTTACGATGTACCGTTGTTTGATCAGCATTTTGCCAGTCTCTGCTGATTGAGTTTGATGCATGCAAGAAATACAGCCAGGTAAATACTTGTTACGTCTGAAACCGCACGCAAAAAACTTTGGGCACGTCAAAAAAGTCTAAAATTCATTCCTTAGCGTGCAATTTGCGTAGTTTGTAACACGCTTTTTCAAATTTCCGCACTGTTTCTCTTGCGTGCAACGGACCTGTTCATCTGACAACAATGTCAGTGTCAGCTGATAATAATATTTTTTCTGATAAGAGGTTAATTAAAGTTTTCCAGTCAGTTTCGGACATCCTGAAGAATTGGTTTGGTATTTATTTACTAATTTTACGGAATTATATATTATTTTCTTATTAAAACTAAGAAAAACAGACCTATTGAGGGGCTTGAAGGACAAGACGCATAAGTGAAGTTTTTGCTATTTCGAGAAAAACTTGTATAAAGTTTCGAAATTACATGAATATCCTTATGACGGAAACAAAGTTCAAACTGACTTTTTGATGTTCACAAATTGGAATTTGGGAGCGAATTTTTCTCCGATACTTCTTGAAAGAATGAATTTCTCAATTTTGTCAAAAACTGCACTTATGCGCCTCATCTCCCAAGCCCCTCCATTATTGGTCGAAATCTATGTTGCAATTACATGCATTTACATTTTGGGTCAAGAGCTAAGCGGATGGTAATGGCAGTAGTAATGGGAACATCGAAATCGTGCTGGCGCCGAGACAGGACGCTGGTAGCGAAACGCAAGCGTGGGCGATGGGCACGGTAGAAAATAATGGTCGGACGTGTCGTCTATAAGTAACAGCTGAACTGTAATTTTCCCTCAGCTTAAAAACCCAGAAAACGAAGCAGACTGAAATCCAATTTCGCGTCTCCTCTTACCGTGCCCGCCCCCCACCCCGCCGCGCCGCCTGCCCTGTCACACCTTTTCAGCCCCCGCTACGAGGGAAAAAGTTCAAGCACGTTACTTTTTTATGTGCGCTCCTCTGCTGTACCGAGCTCGTTTTTCATGGAAGTGGAATAACAAGGCACGACCGTAGGACCGGGCTAAGTGAGGGCGAGGAGGGGGTGGGCCGAGCGAGGATAGAGTCTGGAATTTTAAGAGAACACTGCATAATAGCGATAATTACTGGAGTGGAAACGACCTCACTCCCCGGCTGCAGCGCTCCTTGTTTAATCCGCTCCTCAAACTTGGAAAAGTACACGTGCCCGGAACAGGAGCGAGAGAGACGGGAGACTCTCCGAAGGGGAGGAAGACTACGTGAGTCAGAAGGGGGTCGGGAAAAAAGGAAGAAGGAAAAAAAACAAGTGCGGAGCGAATTAATTTGAAAGAATTCTCCATTTTGAAACCAAGTCCACGTGGTACGGGCAGAGGTTCAGCTTTTTTCCCTGTTTCTTTTTTTAGATTTTTTTTTCCCTCTCGTTTTTCCCGCATTTCCCACTTTTTTCACCGTCTCTGGCAAAATGGCTGTTCCGCCCTTAGAAGCGCCACGTCGCCCCTCCCCGGGCTCGCAACGAGTGCGGACTGTGGAATATTGATCTTACCTCCCTTGCTCAGAAGTTTAAATTAAGTTCCCTTCACGTTGCATAAAGGTACCGCAATTTACAATTAAAGCGGTGCTTGTATTAGATGCCGACCGGACAATATGTTTTCGTTAACGAATTAGACTGCCTTTTCTTTTTTTCCGCGGACGTCCGCGATCCGTTCGGGGCGAAAAAGGAAATGGGGTTCGGTGCAGGTTTTTTTTTCCATGCTCACAAAAGATAATTAAAAGAGGTAAAATCACACGAGTGGGGAACTTAAAAAGTGAAGGGGGAGAGGGGAGCGCAGCGTGGGCTCAGTTTTAAACGTGTTATTACTTTTTTGTTAATCCTTTGTGGAGAGTGTATGAGCCTCTTCTTTCGACCATGCCGATTCCAATTCAGACGAACCGGCAAAAATATTCTGCTTTACTTGACTCGAGGTGCTTGGTCGTGTGCGAGTAAAGAGAAGGAGACACGTTCAATATTATGATCCATCCAATTTGCTTCGACATTAATGTGCATGATTCAAATCACTGGTTATATCCAACGATAGAAACAACCTTATTCATGCAATAGTATTTAAGAAGGAAAAAATTGAGGAATCTTATCGAAGACTTATATTTTTGAGAGTATGTAATTTTTCGTTCAAGGTTTTATTTTGGGGGAGAGGGGTCAAAGATAGGAGAGACAAAGCCGTGCCTCGTTTTTTTAAAATTCACTTAAATTGGAGTGAAACCTCATTGGCAGCATGAAGCGGAGCATTGCGAGTTCACGCCTCGCCCATCGCGCCTTCAATTTTACAGATACAATACGGACATCCATCAAGCACGAATAGTTGTATCTCGGCGCCGTCGTCAACGCGCCACCTTTCCTTTGCTCTATTTCCATAGTACGTTTGTTTCCGTTTGTCTTATTTGTGATTGTGCTTTAAGGGCTTCGTGAAACACACAGCAGAAGATAGGGAAGATGTCATCGGGCCTCGTTTATTAACTTTTCTCCCGAATTTGAACGACACCTCATCAGAAGTGCAGAGCAGATCAATGGGAGTTCACACCTAACGTCATGGCGCCTTCAATTTTACAGATACAATACGGACATCCATCAAGCACGAATAGTTGTATCTCTGCGCCGTCAGGAATGGGCGTCCTTTCCTTTGCTCTATTTTCATATTGTGTTGGTTCTGTTTGTCTTATCCTTACAGCAGTGCTTCAAGGGCTACGTGAGCAACACATCCCAAGACGTGATCGATCCTCGTTCAACTATTCTCCCGAATTTCAGCGGCACCTCATTGAGAGCACAGAGCGGCGCTTTGAAATATCGTGTACTACGTTATTGCGCATTCAATTTTTCAGATTCAACGTGGCGATCCATCGAGCACAAATAGTGGCAACTCTGTGCTGTTATTAATGTGCGTTGAGGCGTGTATTTTATTTCTGAAATTAGAAAAGTGTTAAGGTAAAGTTTGTTCGAAATATACTATGATAAGTCCAAATCAATCATCATTTTGAAAAAAAGGGAATGCTCGTAGGTCTTTTAAGCACCTAAAAAAGGGCACACGCCTAAAATTTTGTAGTTCGGCAAAAGTTGTGTTGTAAAGGGGGATTTTTTGTATTGTATTGTTGTATTGTATATGCCTTTCTCTTACGACCATACGCCCTAGAAAAGGCGGTCGGGTAAAGTGGACCCGACTTTCTCTTCGGAGAGATTTGCATATGACAAATGAGGAGGGGATGAGAAAGTGCCAGTATTTTGGTGGCCGCAAACTTTCTAAGGCGCAAATATGAGTTATTTTACGTGATGCAGTTACCTCAGCATCTAATTAATCTGAATAAAGTATCAATCATTGACGGTGATAAGGGCGGATATATACAGGTACAAATAGTATCTGATCGGCACCGACACAAATAGCACTAGCAGCACTATCACCGGTAGCCGTATAGCGGCACCAGCACTAGCAGCACAATAATCACCGGCAGCCGTAGCGCCACCATGCTCGACAGACTAGACAAAATCGCACAAAATGGGAAATAAAGGCTTAAAAATTAGAGAGAGGAGGTTCTCACAAGAAATTTTGAAAGGTTCAAGCCTTAGTCGCCTATTTTTTGTTCGCTTTTCATCCTTGACACATTTCGGGCTATGGGTTTTCGTGCTTAAAATTACTGAAAAAGCACCGCAATCAAACTTCAACTAAGCTCTCTCAGCAATGAGTGCATTCTTTTTGGTAACGCCCTGTTAAAGCTGTTAAGCTTCAAACAGATATGTCTCCGTGGTAAGAACGCTCTTTACATATTATATATGCATTGTAAAACCTAAGTGAATAAAGTTCTCGTACTCTCAGTATTATTATGAAGGTAATTATTATTACGAAGTTGAATAGTTGAAATAGTTGAATAGTTGCATAGTTGAATAGTTGAATAGTTGTTTAATCCAGTGATCTTAATTTTATTTTTCATCTTATGTCTTATTTTTTCAAGAATTTTTCTTGTATTTTTTATTAATTCTTATTTTTAAAGATTTATGTTGTTTATGTTATTTATAAGAGGTAGCATTCAGTAGAAATGAAGAAAAAAACACTAAAAAGCGGCCCGAAACTGTATGTAACAAGCCCGTCTTGGATTTTGCGGCATGTTAAGTTGGGTTCACTGCCGAGTGTGATCTACTGATGAGGTCTAAAAAGGCCCAAACTGATATAGACCTCTCGACGTGACTCCAACTTAATATTCCTATGCACACTGCCTGAGCTGAAAACTCTCCCCCCTCAGTTTCGTACTGGTGCGCATTAGAGCTCAAAAATTAATTTTGACGCTAATTTTAATTTTTGGAAATCCTTGGCTTTGATTTCCCCGCGAAATGGTGTGGACCCAGCACCATTTCTCCACCTTGTTATTCAGTAGTTTTGATTGTTGCTAAATGTAAGCAACACGCCCCTAAGATCGAGCCAAAAATGAGAGATTTATATGCATTTAGTTGGAGAGAGAGAAAAAAAAATCAGCGAGCAGCACTGAAACAAACAAGTTTCCCGATCGCAATCTCAATAATTAGCCAAGGAAATCAAATCAGAGCGGATTTTTTTCCGGTAGAGAAAATTTTATATCCTGACGCCGTCTCTGGGCGCGTTAGCAGAACCGGTCTTTCAATTATCTCGCTCCGAAGGAAAACATTTTAAAGCAAATTGAATTTCCTGTGCATGGCGGAAATATCGGGCAAGTCATTCCAGGTATTCAATAATACGCTTGAGGAGCAAAAGCATCCGTTCGGTCCGTATCCGCGTATGCGCCGCGGGGAAAAAGATCCAGTGTTAATTAAAAATTATTACCGTATAATGATGCCAAGTCAGAGGCGGGAGTAAGCGCTTCCCGGGAAAGGTGCTTTAGGGGAATCAGATTTTATAAAATAAAGAAATAAAAATAAATATAAACTCCTATGCGGTGAGGCGCGGGCGGCAAAGCAGTTATAACAAGCGTCAGGAAGTAATCGCGAAGTTTGCTTAGCATAAATCAGGGCAAATCCGCCGCCGTTTCCGCAAAGCTTTTTGTACAATTAGCGCTCCAACGATAGAAAATAAATAAAATAAAAATCGATCTAGGTAAAACTTTTATCGCGTCTCATAAAGTCACTCGTGTAATGGACTGGAAATACCGCCGCACTGTTGCCTGACCTCTTCATCCGCTAAATATCTCAAAATATCCCAGCAAGAGTTAACTTATTATGACCTACTATAAATACTCCTTGGTGGGTGTAGAGGTTGGCCTATTATCAAGGAGGTGATAGTGCCCCTCTGTCCATCTTTGTTCTGTTTTTCAGTTTGCACTGATTCCTACGTCGGTCAGTTGCATGCTCATTTTCTCGTTTTAATTTTTACATTTTTTAAGCTTCGGTTCCAGTTGAGAATGGGCATGTAATTGGCCCGAAACGTCCTGGTTGTTTTATGTCTCCTCTAGCCTTGTGCACCTATTTGTTTTTTGTATTTTAGTGAGTTTTTATTGTTAACTTATTATGAAGTTTCTGTCTTTTGATGTAATTGGAAGTCCTTGGTGATATTAGTAATCCCAAGATTTTGGGGCAGGTTGCTTCCAAAATTTTCTCATAGATTTAAGAGTGTTTATTCAAAAATGAGGGACAAGAAAACAGAATATTTCTTCAAAATCAAAAAAACGGATACTGATTAATGATCATCAAAATCTTGCAGAAGTAAAAAAGGTTACAAGCCAACCACAAATCTACCCTGAAGAGTATGATTAGATGGGTGCAAAACACGTCAAATATGATTATTATTCATTCCCGAAGTGCAGTTGTGAATAAAAAAGAAATTCTCATTCCCAGAGAACTTAAGATTCGGTAAACATCATATGAGACCTGTCACATAAATCATACGCCATCATATGTGCTTTGGTAGAGCGTCGCGTGTCGAATTGATAGGAAACTCATGGAGGCATTGTGCGCCTTCAGTTTACAGCTATGCAACAAGGACAGTCATAGAGCAGGTGCAGTTGCGTCCAGGCGTTACAAGCAAGTGTGTGTCATGTTAACAATGTAATCGATGCGTGTGCAGAGATGGATAGTAAAATTTCACGAAATTTCATAAGGCTCGAATAAATTTCACAAAAGTTGAAATTTATTAATTTTTTTAGAATTATTGACTGAACCTTTGAAGGTCTGAAAGCGTTTCAGATGGTCTCTCTGTTGATGCTGCGGTGTTATGCTACTCTACTGAAGGTGCCAGACACAAAGAGGGGGCAAAAAGTGGAGTTCAGAGAGAAAAACCCCAACCTAACCTCTAAACTTAACGAAAACATTTGCAACGCGCGAATGTTTTAGGTTTGAGGTGAAAAATTTCAAAATTTAAAATCACTGTTTCTAGGCGTTTCTTAGCCTCCTGAATGTATCCCCAGAAGTTTCAATATACTTCATGAAATTTCATGAAATTTCATTCGAATAAATTTCATGAAATTTTCCATCTCTGTGCGTGTGAGACACTTTTAAGTAAACCCAGCTGATTCTGTGATCCAATTTTAATTGTAAGACAGTCTAGCATGTAAAAGCACTACTCATGGAGTTCTTTAACTTGAAGCCTCTGAATAATCGTAATAGACCAATTCCTACATATATTTATGTATTGTATTATTGGTACCATGACGTAACATGTATTTATTTCACATGCACTGCATTCCTACTGTATCTAATACAGTAGGAATCCTACTGTATCTAATACAGTAGGAATCCTACTGTATTAGATACAGTACAGATATTATATTAGATATAGATTAGATAGTGCAGATATAGAAGAATATGCTCGCAGCACTTTATGAACTGTTTCCGACACCAAATCGGACGTAAAACAGATGACGATTGGTGGCCAGAGATTGAAAATCGATTACATGGGACATTTGCGATTAGAGAGGGCCCTCCGGATTGGAAGCGGAGCACGAAAAAAATCGTGACCCTCGTCACCGATAGACGATTGAATAAGCCACCGCAGCGTTTGGGGGCCCCACCGAGGGCGCTAGACACAAGGGCGTGACTCTTTTCCCGCTCTTTAATTTCGACTATGAGGGGTGCCCCTCGTCGAAAACTATTTTAAGAGTCGTCCGTTTATCCATTGCAGTTCAGTCAGTCAGTGTCGATGATGAAGTCAGTGACTTTTTGCACTTTCATTCGAGTAATCTACTCTCGTTCGGTGTGAATTTATGACTTTGAGTGTCGGTGCAGAATGTGTGATTTTTTATAGGTTTTAATGGGACGACCCGTCTCCTCGTCTCATTGGAACTGCCCTGCTGGATATGATAGTCAAGCACGTTATTCTTTTTTTTACTTAGAATATTTATAGAATAAATGGCTGAGACATTTTGGTTTAGTTTAGTTAATTCATTACACTGGATAAAAAAACACATTGGATCTAGAGTCCAGACTCCTGAAAACATTGATAAGAAAAAATACTCTTGATTTAATCAGATTTAAGCTTAAATCAAGAACCAAGCCTCTTAATTTGAGCGGATTTCCTTCTGATTTAAGCTTAAATCTGATTGAATCAAGAGTCCGAAAACGAACTGACGACTTGTCAATGTTTTCGAGAGTCTGGACTTCAAATCCAATATTTTTTTTTTTTTTTTCCAGTGATACGACGATCTGCAACTAGGCTATTTACGTCTGAGACTAGGAATTTATATCTTAAATTTTTCAATTAAATTTCTTAACGAACCTTAGAATTTCGGTAATCACTTTTGGATCATCAGAGCCTGAAGGACGGATGTTTGGAGGGAGATAATTTTGAATTTTGATACGTGTAGCATATGATACTAACGTTTCACCTAAAATATAAATCTGGCCCCTCTGTTTTTATAAACGTGATCGCTTTCACCCAGAATATTAGTTATGGTTTATCTTTTTTAACTTACTATGGAAAAAGAAACTATGTTATATAAAAATAGTGTGTCTTTCAGAAATCTTTCAAAAAAGAAAGAGGAAAAATACATAAAATATTAGGAATTATTAAGGCTGACCTGAAACGAAAAAGTCGAAATAAAAGTGTAAAAATAAATTGTTTAAACAAATACATAAGAAAAAAAATCGCGAGTAAAAATAGGTATTAATAACCTCCTATTTTCTTTTAACTCCGGTGGGTCGATCTTAGATTGAAAAGTAAAAATTTTAAAAATTAAAATTTCTGGTATATTTTTCAATTTTCTATTTTCCAGTTTCCTTTTTCACCTGTATTTTTGTCCCCGGTACATCAAATTCTTTGAATTGTTACATTTTCAATACTTTTGTAACTAATTTTATTGATTTGATTCAAATGTTTTATCTTTATTTCAATAACTTTTAACTTATATTTTAGTAATTTTTACTAGCGTCTCGAAAAATTAAGACAATACAAATGGAAAAAATACATAAAATAAAATAAAATGAAATAAGATATTAGGTCATTGGTACATTTTCTTTTCAAAACTCCCTGATGCCTTTTTTGAAAAGCAGTAAAAATAAATTGATCATTCAATTGAATACAATTATGAATATATGGATTGGGAAGAAAATGAACTACGCAAACTGTCAATTCTATATAATCTCAAATCCGTGTTTTCAAAATATAACTGTAAAGTATCTGAACTTCGTCAATTCACCACCAGAGTACCCTGGCACGCCACGATAGCAAAAGGAGACCCCAACACTAAACCCACTGGGTTCACCATGTCGTAACCCATTAAGACCCAACGAATCCGCCAAATATAGCGAGATAGCTTACATTTATTGATTCTTGAATATATTCTCCCACTCTCATCCTCTAGCTTTCTCCAATTAAAGCTACCCCTTTAACTATGGGTGGCTGAACAAACGGTCGTTAAAAATGATGCCAAAGTGTGCTCCTACACGCAGAATTGAGTATAAGTGTTGCCATGTTACCAAAAATCGAATCTTTGTCCCCTGACATTCACGAAGAGTTTCAAAATATATTTTAACCGTAATTTAAACACAGTTTACCCGGTAAGTTGAAAATCTGTACGAGTTATCTGATTTTATTGCAAAGACTATAAGACCTGATTGATTAGCTTATCAAAGTAGGAAAAAACAGGAAACTTGTGCACGCACTCAAGCTGTAAATAATCTTAAGGTCAATGATAAACAACATTGTCCTTAGCCTGTCCTATGCATGGTTTTATCCAAAATCTATTTGCTCTGTGGAAAAATAGGAAAAGTATGACAAAAACTTCCTCCAAAAAAAAAAAAAAAAAAAAAAAAAAAAAAAAAAAAAAAAAAANAAAAAAAAAAAAAAAAAAAAAAAAAAAAAAAAAAAAAAAAAAAAAAAAAAAAAAAAAAACAGAACATGAGATATTTCAGACACCATCATTCCTTTTGGGGGAATACAATTTTCTATATGAAATCCACGCGTAAATTAGTGTCTAATATTTCACGCCGGTACTTGCTTTAAAAATAAAGTTTTTGTATGTATCTGAATACATTTGTTTGACCAGCAACTGGTTCACTATATGATCCCCCATCGTAAGATTCAGCAGGTGAATCAAGAAAACTTTTACATTGGACTCAATGCGTTCGATGCAACTAGAATATCAAATTTTCATATTTGAACTTGCCATTACCAAAAAAGAATGCATTTTCACGCACTTTGTGTTACTAGCATGAAGGGCCGAGGAGTTCTCCTTTAATTATTACTTCTTGAGTCAAACGAGCCAAATGAAATAATTTTGAATTAGCCAAGTGTCACAATCTGATGTTTTTGCTATTCCTCATCAAAACTCTGAAAAGCACGCAAGATGCAATGTCAAAAGTTGCGCATAAAAATCCCTATAAAGTTAATTTACAATATTTGATTTCCGGTCTATCAAATTAAGGCTTTCTATGATGTGCGCTTTCAAGATAGGGAAACCTTGCCGTAACGTACAATTATAACCATAATTATATTTGCAAGTCACACTTGAAGATTCCTAATTTCGACGCCCCTTTGACTTAAGAGCGTATCTCAAATTCCATGTGAGCTCTGGCTTACATATTAATCCATGCTTTCTGGGGACCATTTGGAAATCGAGACACGCCCTTACGGTAGAGGAGCGACCATTTATGAGCTTGACCCATCGGTTACACATCAAAACAAAGATGCATTATTGTTCACAAATAGAAATGAGGCCTCAAAAAAAGTATTCTAACATCGTTTCAAAAATAATTTTTGTTTCGGTCAATATATTGTTCGACCTGACATCATCGTTTTTCGGTCATACTACTGCTCCGATGTCGATAACTACTCTTTCCACTTGAACAAGTGTCATTTTCCCGTCTTTTGTCAACCCAGCTTCGTTCTGTCCGTAGTTGTCACATTTCATCGTGCATGTTGCACACTTTCCAAATAAATGTGGCAATATCATTGTTTCTCCATGTTTTATTCCAAGAAGATGAGGTTAGCTCAAATTTCCAAATTCATGCTAAGAACATGAACTTTAGTGCAATGATACCGTAAGAAATAATGCAATTAACTTACAGAAACACACGCAGTTTAGGTAATGACAGAAACCAAACATAACAGACTGAAGATATCTCGACTCCAAAGGGATGATAAGATAGAAAATGTAGGAAACAAGGACAATCCAAAATACGACTTAAGATTCTATGACTCTAAGACATATACTGAAAAAAGCTCAAAACTGCATTTCTATGGTAACGGTGACGCGATGCTCCTCGAAAATTCCGCTCTCCGCTGCTTGCTTTCAAGTGGTTACACCCGACACAAAGTGGATCGAGTCAATGGAAGGAGACGGACATGACATTTTTGACGAACATTTTAAAATCCTACGTTTATCTCGTCACAATTTCAATTTTAAGGGGTGTTTCTTACGGAAAATTTTACGAGAAAACCAATGAAACTACTTTTAAAACATCAAAATTGCATATTAACGAAGATATACGCTTTAAAAGATTCTAAACCATGTCCGACCTCACCTATTGACTCCATCCACTGTGCGGCAGCTCAAGACCTTGAAGCAAGTCAACCATCGGTCAATTGCCTTTATTTTTGGGAGTTCTAAGTGGTGCAATGTTCTACAGTGCTGAGGAGGTCCCAGATTCGAAGGTTACTTAAAATCGCCCCTCTTTCGATATGTCATTTTGAAGACTGTATAAATTAAAGTTTATTATCAATTAACATTTTTGGCACAAATATCACTCCAATCACATTCAACTGAAACTTCAAAAATTGTTTCTTGATTAGAACGTCTACTAAATTTTATGTGATGGGTATGAACGACAAAATTTATGGACTCGGTTTTTTGGGAGGGGAAGGTAACCCTCGGCAGAGACGCACTTTGATTGTTGGATGTGATCATTCGGCAGTTACATCCAAGAGCCAAAAATCTATGCTCAACGCCGAATTTTTTTTTTAAAAAAAATAAACCCCTATTAGCAGATAAACTCATCGATCGCGTTAATGCGGACCGTAACTTCTTATATTTTATGTTCACGATTAAACAATCAATCGTGTCATATAGTGCCATGAATTAACATAATTCATGACGCACATTATCGAGCTTTTCGAGTATCACAGAAATTCCCTCATGCTATTAACATTTGAAGTTCAGAACTTTTAAACACAAGTTCTGCTGATCAGCATGATCCAGCTAGAATGGCACGATTTCGTGATTCGAGCAAAAAACCTCTTTTCGATTTTCTAAAAAATGCAACATTAAAAATTCCCTCCTCAGTTTGGCAGCGTAGTTTCCTGGAAAGAATAAAACAAAATCTCTCGCTGCAGTCTCGCAAGTGGATTGAAAAGCGACCGGGGAAAATAAATCAACATCTCTCTCTCTATTGTTGAGGTGGAAAATGCAAGACAAAGGTCGTGTCGTCGCCATTGTCACTGGACGATGTAAAAAAGTATGAGTTTTCTGCGCACCTGGAGTCCCCGGGAAGCGAGAGCAAGTGGGTCTACGACACCGAGAACATAGAGGCAAGTTGAAATTAACGTGGGTGTAGCGGAGGCAATTACACCGGTTTTACTTTGCACGCTCCGCGAAATAAAGAGAGAGCGGGGTCCATCAAAATACTAGCGACTACCGCTGAGAAAAAGTACGGGACTACCTGGAAAAATTGGTCCGATATCCGATGGTTCTTTATTGTATGTTACTTATAGCACCTATAATAATGAATACATGGACACGTGCAAGCCTTGGAGCCTCGTCCATCCCTGAGGTTGACAGGTTTATAGAAATGGAGTGTGCATGATATGTGTACTTTTTTTCTCTTATTTTTTTCTTTCTAGTCATCTGCCTTACATACCTCCTGAAAAGAGTCTCATAATTTTTTTTAATGAGTGATTACTGGAATAATTCAAAACTAGTCCAAAGGCGGATTCAGCAATTTGGCAATATTGGATTTCTTCCATTTTAACCTATGCTTAATAATCGATTCTTGTCGGAGCACCTGGCCCCTCCAAGAATCGATACAATACCATAAATTTAAATGGAGAAAAAAACAATGCTGCCAATTTGCTGGATCCGTCAAATGAACTAGTCTTCAAGAGGCTAAATCTGGAAAAACATGTAAGAATCAGAATAAAATGAACGACTTAACGAGGCTATTGCAAGGTTTTTAAAAAGAAATGCATCCAGGGGTTAAGAGAAAATGAATATAAATTTCATGTTTAACGGACGCATGTTTTATGGATGTATTATCATTAATCTAACACTCTCAAGAATCCCAAAGCCCTTAAAATTATACTAATTGAGTTAGAAAAAAGAGAGAGAAAACATTCTTGCAAACTTCTAAGAAATATCAAAACTTAGTGTGATTATTTTCTTAAGTAAAAATGAAATGAAAGATGTTGAAATTAACTGTAAAGTTTTTTCTAACTCTCCAATCAAAATTCCGAAATCGGGCTGTGTGATTAAAAATTGAATACTCCTCCAAAATTCCATTCAATCCAAGAAATCATCACAAAAAGTAAATAAAATGATTTTTTTTTTTGAAACAGCAGACCTGTACTTACATTGTAAGTCTTACAATCAGTTACGAACTTATACTATTGAGATAAGATGTAGTGATCATTACATGGAAAATTAGACTGATTCGTAATAAGAAGTAGACACGGCGAGACGCGAGTCGCCTCCTTATTTGCAATAACACAAAAAAATGTGTAGTTCAAACTTAAAGTATTTGATCAATCAAACAACGGTTGCTAATTACTTTCGGCTTTAGAAATCGTTTATTTTTCTCTCTTGTTCTTGCAAAAATGCACTTATTTCACTGCAGAACATGGTAGTCTATTGAATTTTAAAGACGAATACACGCATATATTTTTGTTTCACTGGAAAAAAACACATTGGATCTAAGAGTCCAGACTCTTAGAAACATCGACAAGAAAAAATACTCTTGATTCAATCAGATTTAAGCTTAAATTCAGAACCAAGCCTCTTAATTTGAGCGGATTTCCTATTGATATAAGCTTAAAACGCTTGATTGAATCAAGAGTCCTTTTTCTTGTCAATATTTTCAAGCGTCTGGACTCTAGATCCAATGTGTTTTTTTTTTCCAGTGTTACCAAAACCTACGGTGTGAAAATTGTTGACGAGGACTCAACTCAGAGCCACCAATTATCCTTCAAAAATAACTATTCTCCACAATCAGAGCTCTTAAGCCACGTGGTCAGAGGCGCACAGGTGTCAGGATAAATTCGTGTTATTAAGAGGCGACAGAATCATATCAATAATGATGGTAGCCTCTAAGAGAAAAGCGCGCATACCACTAAAGCACAGCCTGCATTCAAGCAAAACTGCCGTGAAAACGACAGAACTGCATTCGATACTGAACCCGAGTCACGCGGTTCCTTCTCAGCGGGGCAGTAATGCTCTCCTGATTTATTTCCCTGCGTTAATATAAAATATGGAGTCAGATAACTTAGAGGATCCTGCGGCACCCTGGGCCTGTCAGGGCGGCCGCGGAAGATTAAAAAATGCTGAGGGGGTAAAAATAATTAGGGTTGCGATAGCGGACTAGCGGTCTGAGCTCGAGAGTCGAGAGAAAACCCTTTGACGAAAAGAAGAGTCATTGAATAAGGTATTATGTAGCTAGCCCTGGACCAGGCCCACGTTGCGGCCGGTAAAACCACTCAACTCCCAACGGGAACCCTGCGTGGATACGCGGTTTTCGCCGAGCGCGGCCGAGGGAAGGGACCGAGGAGCTCGGACGCCGAACGAACGGGCGACCCTCGAGCAACCCTCGGCCCAAAGAGCGGCAGGGCTCATCATTACCGAATGCTGAGCTGCAAAATAAATAAAGAACGTCCCTGTTTGAGAGAGTCTAACAGCTCCCTCTTCGCCCCCTTTTGACCCCACCCCTTTTTTTGAGTCCCGCGTTCCACACCCTCACCTGGACCGAAGTGGAATCCAGAGGGGAGATCTCTCGAGCCCCGAACGCGAAAGCTCCGAGCCGGGCTCTTCCCGTTTTTATCATTTTTCGCCCTCTCTACCGCGCGTTCTCTTTCACACTACTCTTCGCCCTTTCCTTTTTTCGCTCGGCTACGCCTTTCGCCGTCGCCTAGCAACCGGCGATTTTTCCCCTCGAATCCGCTCCGCGCGCCGCACACTGAGTCCAGTCAAATAGAAAGCTCTGACATGAAATTTTTTACTAAAACTGCAAATTTTGATGTTTATTCTGTCACATTTTAAATTTCGAGGTGGTGGAAAATTTCATGAGAAAACCAATGGAACCACTTTTAGGACCTCGCAGTTTTGTATAAACGGAGTTATAGCGTTTAAAGTTTCCAAATTTTTCGAATTGAGTCAATTAAAAAGGTCGGACATGAAATTTTCACCAAAACTGCAAAATTGTATTATGTTTGTCCGTCGCATTTTAAATTTCAAGGGGTGCTTCTGATGGAAATTTTATGAGGAAACCAATGGAACCAATTTTAGGACCTCACAGTTTTGTATAAACGGAGTTACAGCGCTCAAAGTTTCCTAATTTTGTCCGATCTCTCGTATTGACTCGGTCCACTGTGCGCCGTTCGCCGAGGATTTCCCTGAATAGTTTCGCGCCTCGCTCAAGTGCCGCGCGGGACTCCATGGCCGCGACTGGAATCGCACCGAGCACTCATGAGATTGTTGAATACTTCCAGACCGAAATAATCCCTCGGATGGGAAGAGATGGCTTTGGGGCCCAAGACAGGGCCCATCCCTGATTTCCTGCGTCACTCCGAGTGAGGTTTACTCTGCCATGAAAACAATGGAGATTTGTTTTTACCTTTATTGCCACTCCTCCTCCTTGTTCAGGAATTAGGAATTATGGAGATTACCCTAACTCTTCCAAGTTGTGTGGCAGACTCGTTCGTCAATACCACGTATGCTTTTTGAAATGGGCTTACGGTTTTCAAGTATGCTTTTCATTTCGGAGATTTAGAGGTAAAATTCAAAAGTTCGAGCCATTATTTCGCCATAATCGATGCTGGATAATGCGTTTCCCGTTCAAAGGAGCGTAACTCCGTTGCAAGGTTGCAACATTTTTCAAACTGTTTGTTTTTAAACAAGAATGTACGTTAGCAATTTTTTTCCAAAATCAGTCTGATTTTTGCTCGAGATTGGAGGAAAAATCGGTGAAATTTTCAGGAAGATACAATCAGGATTTTTGTTGTATGATGCAATAAGCAAAGGGAAATTTGGCACAATTGCAATGTAGTTACGATCTTCCGTGAGAAGAACGATGAATTGCAACCCGTAATATTGGCAAAATAGGCTTTTGGCTCTCAAGTATGATATTCATTCCAGGGCTTCAATGATTTAATTCAAACATTAGAGTCATGATCTCACCAAAACTGACTATACGAAATAGCTTTGTAGATTGTACTCATTGGATTATACTCAATCCGCTCATTGAATTGTTACGCTAAGCTTTTTTAGTGCTTCTTTTTCGACGAGTTAGAGATCATCTTAATAATTGAAGTATAATCTGAAGGCCTTCAAAACATTCTGAATTTCATTGAAACACTCTCATTGCCTCATTAAATGCTCTCAAAAGCGTGTTCAAAAACGATTTCTAATCAATAAAAATTGGCACCACACATAATTTGTATCCCATCTCTGATCCCTCGGATAAAGATCTTAATCCATAGCTGTCATATGATAGTTTTACTGAATCTACCACATTTCAAAGAAAGTTTCGTTTGTTCGTATAATGGTTTTTTTTCTGTTGAGGAACCAATACTTCTTATTTTTGTTAGGAGTAGCTCTCAATATTTTTAATTTTTAGACTTCATTGCAAATCCAATCTTCACCGATCGGGAGGCCTTTCAAAACCTCGATTCTTACTCAGAAGTAATGATATAATATCTGTGTCAAGCAATTTTGAGCCCCCAAGTTCTGAAACTTACCTACTCTCAAGGAAAATGTCATCAGAACTATAATCATGCGATATCACTTACATGTATGTAAGCCATCTAAAAGACACGTGATTTCAGCTATCAGCTTGGCATATTGAGAGTTTGGGTAATACGAGGATTACTACTGAATTGTTTCTTGCCTAATTTTCTTGTTTGGTTGCTGAAATTCTTTGCAAACATTGCAAGAATTTGCTTCAAAAACAAATTTGAAATGCAGAGTTTGCATATTTTCGTCACCAGTGTCCTTTAAAATGTCCTCAACTCCTTAGAGACTGAAGACCATAAGTATTCGTTCATCACGTATGTATTCGAGGAATCTTAACTCCATCTTTTTAGAAATGCAAAAATTAATTTTTCAAAAAAAGTGAAAATTATTTTATTACTTGAAGTTGAATATTCACTTGGGCCTCTAAACGTAGACCCTGAGTAGTGTTCATTTTAATCTAATCTACAGAGGGGTGAAAATAGCCAATCTAGAGGCACCCTCCATGCATTTCCCACCCCAACTGCCACCCTCCGATTGTTGCCTGCCCACCATGACTTCCGTCGAGGCCTTCATTGCTATGAGTTCCAACTGGCCTTCATTTTGTTTTTTGCTTTCTTTGTGGGTCTCGCTGCGGTGGACCACCAACTAGTTTTTAAATAATAAAATTTAGTTTTTAGCCATAGAAAATGGCTCTGACCAAAAATTGATTACCTTCACGAACTTAAATATTTTTGTTTTCTTTCGCTGTATACATCATGTATTAAGTTGACAAATGTCTGAAATTCAAATAAGCATTTAAAAACGCAAAATACATTTTTTTAAATAAATATGTAACAAAATCTTCAAAATTAACAGAAATTTAAGAAAAATGAAAACATAGTGTCCATAGTGTTGCTAAGACCGATATTTAACTCTAACAATGGAGTCAAATACACCTCTGGAGCAAATAGCGACGAAATAAATTCCCGCATTTAGGAATGACGTCAAGGTAAAGACACAAATTCAACCCCCCAAAGAAAGGATTATAAGTATCTTCAACTCCTTTGGATTTGGCCTTACAAATTAATTTAACTTCTAAATTTTGATGACAATGAACCCTGAACTGACCGTGAAAGCCCCAATAATGTGATAATGTGAAAAACCCAAATATTTTTTTAAACTTTGGAGTGATAGCTTCGAGGTGATTAAGTTTATAGCTCATGTACATAGGAATGAAAAAACTCATTTTAAGCCGGTGAATCGTCCCTAAAATTTTGCAATACGCATTGAAGCACGCACTTTTGCAAAACACTTCGCGAAACAATTTGATCGCACAAACTAATGCATATGACTACCAGTGATCTCATATTATTCGTTGGAAAAAAAAAGAGGAAGAAAAATTACCGAGACCGGGCAGCTTTCGGTGACTGTTAATGGATGCACGCATCTGGAACACGGCTAGTCCCGATATTATTTCTGAAAGCACGGATTTGAATATCAAAACAGGGCGCCCACTGCGAAACCGGTTTCAGGACCCGGGTGTTTCGGATGCGGCCGGCCCTCGGTGCGTAGGAGTAAGGGAACAACTTTTGCGCCTTTGCACCGGAAAAGTCCCCTTTATTCCAACGGTTCCGCCGGCGTTGCCACATATTTCATCATATCCCGATACTGCCCCGCTTTACACATATGAAAATGGACATTTTTTCATCACCTATGACTTCTTTGACTCCCACACGAGGCACACGTGAGGGTAGTGATAAAAGATCCCCTTTTTGTTAGTAAGTACCGAAACACGCATTTTGCATTTTTATTCAGGACGGGTTTCTTCCACTCCTCTTTTTTTGCGAGGGGTGTCAGATCTGCGTGTCTACGGGGTGCGAGCGTGGGGTCGGTTCGGGACAGCGCACGCGACAATTCGACCCTCGAAATAGTTGATCGCCCTGAAATGAAGGGACGATTAACACTTTAATTCAGCAATTAATCTGATTTAAAAATTCCTCAGCGTCGGAGTTTTTTAAGGGCTGTAATTGCGAGTGGCGAAGGTATTTGAAATCTGCGAAGCCCCCCTTCATCGGCATTCGGCTCATTTTCTTTTTTCAGTTGCTTTCGTGCTGACACTGCTTCAATTTTCACAGTTAACGACATTGACGCATTCCTCGGGGAGATTTAAATTGCTTGGGTTCTATAATGCTTTGCCGTGTGCGTCACATGCTACACGGACAAATTCTATTCCATCAATTTGTGAATGAAAAAATGAATGCACTTGCTGTAGACTGCAGACGACGAGAAGCTCCATCATTAAGAGTCGTTAATGTGAAAATATAGCAACTAAAAACAAAGTTTCAAATTTATTATTAAGTTCTATTAAAATTATGAAGATCTGTAATAGAATACCAAGGAAATATTATGATGGTAGAAATTTATTGTTATCATAATATATCATCACCTGAAGAGATGAATGAAAAATTGTTAATAATAAAAGACATGATCTCCTTCACTGAGGATAACCATTGCATCGTCCTAAAATCACTAACAGACAAATTTGAAAACAAGAAAATAATTTTACAAAAAATGAGTGTCTCAATACCTGATTATAGGGATCTAATTGCAGTTGCAAGAGGGGATATCAAGCATCTTTTACCTTTCCATTGGATACGGACACGACATAATGAGGTCCGATTATGAAACACGTCGTCTTAATCAAAATATGACAGCTCAATTTTACCATATTCTTACATCAAAAGTTTACACCACAATTTAACTGAATAGGTGAAAACTGCCAAAAACGATTACTTACATTCCAAAAAAGGAGCGTTGTTATGTTATGACGCAGAGCCTTATGTCCCTCTGCGTAATGAAGATTATTCTTTTACACTTGTTACGGTGCGAATAGTTTGAGAGACTGAGTGCTTTTCGAGGTGATTGTTTTGTTGTCTCTGATTGTTGCTGGAGTAAAACTGTAACTGTTGTGTCAACTGATGACTTGTAATAATGTTTAAGATTTGACGATTTGCTAATATATACTGTGAATTCATTGTAAGTGAACTGTATTATTTCTAATTCATCATTTATCGATATATTGCTACATTAGGTATGATGCTAAAGATAACCTCATAGTTTGTAGAATAAAACATGGCGAAACATTTTCTTTTTTGACAGCATTCTTTAACACGTCTTATAACTTAGACTAGACATAATGGAAAATTGACATTCAAATTCTCTATTGTGTACTGTGCAACATTGCGTTGCTCGCATTATGTTTGGACTTCTATTTCATTCAAGCTAACATGCATGTTAGATCTAGTTTAAATTCAGTAATTTTTACTTCAGAAGATTAGCGACCGTGGAAAAGATTTCACTTCTCATGACGCTAACGCATTGTTAGTATTTTCCACTCGCAACACAAAATGTTCATTTTCCTCGCTCCATTTAATTAAACAGCATTCTCCTCAAAATTAGCGGATTCCATTTTTTATTCGATTAAACTTGCCGCGGAAGGGCGAGGGAAAAAAGACGGGGCAAAAAGTTGGCACATAAAATTAAAATATAACGCTGACGTACACCAAGAAGCACGGAACAAACACTATTTTGTATAATTAATGATTTTAGTACTTTGAAATTTTCCTCGCTCGTTGCGCCTCCCGCATGCCCCCCTTGCCCCCCTCCCCTGCCCCTTCCCGGAAGCGAGGTGTGAATATAATATTAATGAGGGATTTTAAGAAGAGAAAATCAACTAACGATGCCAAGTTGAAACTTTGAAACATGGAAATCTCAACTTTCCCACTTTTATAATTAATTACCTCGGCGTCATAAAGTAGAAGGCTATGAACTTTGGCGTTCGCTCCCGTGTTCCCGAGCCGGAGCTCGCTTTTGTGCTTCCGCCTGAGTCTCCTCCTTCTTTTTCTTCTCTCTTTCCCTCGCTCTTTTTAATGTTCATTGCATGATGAGGTTGCCACATCGTGCAGTTGATTTAAATACTACACTGGGGAAACGGATAGTTTTCCGTGCGATTTGGCGGATCCGTAGCATGACGTTCGCAGGCAGACCCTGGTGAAATATGAAGGTACGACGAGATGAGAAATAATCAGGGCTCCCGTCTCTCGGACCTTTTTTTACCGCCCTCATTTTTTTTCTTTTTTTTTTTACTCACGGCGAAGAAATACATTTATGGACGCTGCTTTCTCGTGCTCCTTCCGTTTAGAGCTTTCACATCCTCTTGCCGGTGAATTTTTTGCCTGGAGAAGAGTAATGAAATAAGGTAGAGCAATGCAATGAGTGAAATTAATGGTGGCCCTGGACAATTTTTTTTAATAATGCACTGAAAAATACATGTAAACTAACTACTTACAGATAATTGGTATTTTTTGGATAATACAAGAGCATTCATTCAATTGAGCTATTTTTAAAATTGGACATGCTAAAGATAGATTTTCGGTAGGAGCTTTGAGTCCAGATAGAACTTTCTCTTTGAAATTCCAGCTAACACTTTTATTGCTTTTAGCATCCCCGGTGTCCCTCTCTGTGCCTGCGTAAAATGAAATTCAAAGTTTAAACTTTTTCACCTTAATTTTGTGAACGGTAACTGGACAAAATGTCCACATTCAAAAAAGGTCCATACCTAAAACAAGTCTGAATATGTGATATGTCAATCAGCGGAATATTTCCAAAAACAAAAATGTCTAAATGTGAAATAATTTGATTAAGTGGCATTATAAGAAGCCTGGAAGCTTTTTAAATCAATTTACTTATGCATAATGAAGAAAGAAGCAGTGATATAGAGTCTACCTAACCTGTAACTGGACTTGGGCCATACTCGCACCAATCAACAAATTTCAAAGAAGTCAAGAACAAATCAGGGTAAAATCATATCAGGACAGAATCCGAATCCCAAGCGCAATTAGCGGTATCAAGAATTTAAGGATGGAGACGATATTCCACGATATCCTAGGAGAAGCCTAAGTTAACAACGAGCAGCAAGATGACAGTGATGAGGAAGTGTGGAGAATTTATACGAACAGGCAAATGGCAATATTAATGAAGATGTTGCATGTGTGAGGAATTTGCAATTTGACTGTAGATTCTGATGTAAAAGTTCGCGAGAAACACGATGCTGCCACTGGTTTTCTCTGAAATCAACTTCCAAGCTCAAAAAAAAGCTCTCAAGTTGAGGCCAAAATGGAAGGGATATCCTACCCTACCCTGAGAGTCCACCTCTACATCAAAACAAACTCTCCATGCAAAGATAGGGAGCAAGTACATTAGCAGGGTTGTCGTGTTTTCAGTTTTGGAGTCCCCAAATAAAGTGGCAGCCCTGTCAATATATTTGCTCCCTATCTTTGCATGGAGAGTTCGTCTTGATGTAGAGGTGGACTCTCGGGATAGCGTGAGATATCCCCTCCATTTTGGCCTCACCTTTTTTTTGAGCCCGGTAGTTAATTTCAGAGAAAACCAGTGGCACCATCATGTTTTTCGTAAACTTTTACACAAGAATCAACAGTCAAATCGCTAATTCCTCACGCATGCAACATATCCATTCTTTACTGAAGATATAACGAGCAAATTAAAATCAGTCTGTTACGGCGCAGAGATACAACTATTCGTGCTTTGTGGATGTCCGTGTTGCGTCCGCGAAATTGAAGGCGCGATGGCGCACACATGCAACATCTCCATTATGACTCACAGTAACCGGACATTTTCGCATTTTTAATTTTGGCGGTTGTTGTGAACTTAGAGTGTTAGAAGAGATAAATAATATGGTTCCAAAGACATGTATCTGTTTAGTGAATTGAATAGAAGATGTGGCGTTCCTGCAGTAAGCCAGAGGCGTTCACTGCCCTTCGCCATACTCGGTCCATATCAGAATCTGCTGCATCGAGGGAGCATCAAAGAACCCCAGGCGGATGAATAAATCCGCCGGCAACCGTAGAAACGAAAGTGATACCAAACAGCAAGGATGACCGAGAACATAAATTAAGCATTTATTGACCGCGCATTTGCCGCATTATTCCATGATGTTAATTCCATTCAGCGTAAAAATCACCTTAAACGGAATCATGATAAAGCGCGATTTGATATTTGTCCACACAAATAAGAGTGGACGTGGGCGTCGCGCGGGGGGAGGGGGGAGGGGGGTCGGGGAACGGCTCGAGAGTCCGGAGTAAAAATATGTTCGAAACCATTAATCAAATACTTTGCTGTTGCAAAACTGAGAGCAAAGTGAATATGATCGTATAATTGATAGGACTCTTTACTTTTATTTTATATCCGTTTGTATTTTTATTTTTAACCTCTGCTTTATCTCTCTCTTACCTGGTTGTCACACAGGATCGTCTCACATTTCGAACGGGTCCCGCTCCCCGCCCCCCTCACACTCACCGTTTCACGTGCACGGTAAACGGGAGGAGACTTTTCCATACGTAGAATTTCGAGGACCCTTGAGTAAACGACCGGGAAATCGGTGACGCGGAATCCATTTTTCTTCAGTTTTGCTGACCGATCCAGATATCAAGATCGCTAATATGTTCCGATGACGTTTGCTCAGAGGAGGCACAAATAATATTTAACGGCCATGACTTCTGATTCTGAAGTCTTCAGTTGACTTAAATCATTTATTTCCCTCCGTATACAGCCCTGCCCATACTTGAGCTCGCACATATTATTTGCCAGTATACCCCTTCCTCTCCGACGAAATAAAAAATATCACATTTCCAAAGCACACATTCCAAGCCCCGTTTACAGAGTCACGCCAGATGACAAATTAAGTGCCTGCATGATAAACTGAGGGGGTATCAATTGTTTCTATCGAGCTGAATTTCAGCCGCACTATACTGCATGTGGAAAGGATATAAGACATTTTGTCGATGACTTTTTGTTCGCTCACGCATGCATTTTTTCTAGAAGTTTAAGTCCACGTAAATGAAAGACAAGAGCCTGTGGGTCCATTCGTTTGGTTTTGGCCCATACTTTTGATTTTAGTCTTACTGATAAAAAATGGTTAAATGGTTTTATTAATAAAAAACTGTTTGACCTTCCTATTTGTAGTTTGATACCCCCTGCCAAATTTATTAAGCTATTTAAACAAATGCATGCCTCCGGTCTGTTTTTCTGTTTTGTTTAATAGATCTGAAACAACGTACTTGCGAAACCTTTAACTCTACGTATTCTCCCTTAAACGTAAGTCTCCTTTTTACAATGTCAGCAGGAGGTGAACAAGTTTTTTTAATACTCAGGTCACAGCTATAATGAGCATTCAGAGAATGAAGCCGGAACAAAAATTGAGCATTGAAACGGATTTGATAGGTGATAGCAGTGGCGTGGCGTGCTTTACGATCTATCGATGATTCCCCATTTGAAGCTGTGGTAAATAATCGATTATTAAGGTGCTCGCTGCGAACACCCTATTTATCGATACTTTTCCATAGGTTTAAATGGCCGATCAATCACCGCAAAGCACGTCACGCCACTGGGTGATAGATAACTAGTGTTGGACGTATAAGAAACGCCTTCAACGAGAAATGATACTTCCTAGCGTTGCTTCAGAGGCCGAATAGTTGCATCCTTTAAGAACCCGATCAGCAGAGTAGCAGCGTGGATCAGCAAATGATGCGGTTGTTTCATCTGCTGCTATGTGAAGAGTGTCGACGCATGAAAACGCCTTCAACGAAAAATAATACTTCCTAGCGTGGCTTCAGAGGTCGAATAGTTGCATTCATTTAGAATCCAATCAACGGAGTAGCAGATTACAGAGTTTTGCGGTTGCCTCATTTAGTAAAATAAGTTCAACGCATGAAAACGCCTTCAGTGAGAAAAGATACTTCCTAGCGTGGCTTGGAAGGCCGAATAGTTGCATCCTTTAAGAATTCATTCAACGGATGGTGGCTATCTCCAATAAAATTTCGCTCTTCGTAGCAGCTTTTCGTGAGTCGATGACACTGATGGAACAGGATGGCGACCGCGGTCCTGCTACTTGCGACAATCGCGCCTACTTTTTCGTAAGATCTGTGGATTATTGATGTGACATGTCAAATGAATGATTCGACGGTGTAAGTCGGCAATCACAAAACTCGTTTGCGGCGTCTGAAAATCTCCGCCTCTATGTTATTTTTTTAAAAGAGAACAAATTGACATCATTCCATGAAGTTTTTGCAGAATTTTCTTCGCACAGAGAAGAAAAATCACGGCAGTTTTAAAGAATTGCCGTTGAATAGTTTTCCGTTCAAAAAATAAAGTATGACAGGAAGTCTGCGACGTCGCAAACCGAGTTATGTGATTGCCGACTTACACCGTCGAATTACCTCGCACAGATATTCCACATTAATACGATAACCTGCTTCAATTACAAATTTTTCTTCCTCTTTTTTTATTTCTTTTTTTTTTTTGATCGGTATTCTAAGAAATTCACAAAAAAAAGTATGGTAGCATTTACCATGAGTCTACTTGATGTTTAACACAGTGATAGGTACCATTTAGTGAAAATAACCAGAATATAAGTTGTATTCACTAGAACTCTCGTGATACTCACCATAATTTGGTAAATTCTACAATAACTTTTTGTGTTTATTACCACACTCCTACCACTGTGTCTGAGTATGGTGAATTCCACTGTATTTTTTTTTCAGTATTGACTGCAAAAATGTACGAAAGATGTCTTAAAAAACCAAATAATTTTCAAGTAAAAACTGATTTTTATTTTTGGATTTTTCCGTCTTTCCTTCCATATCTGTGAAGACTTCGACGATCAGCTTTTGTTTAATACAATCAAGTGTAAAGGTTCAACAAGGCAACATAGGTCTCTTGCTGCATGGGAAACGCGACTTGATTGATCATGATAAGTTGACCTGATTCATTCTCACACCATGGAACCACTGACAAGAGAGTTTGGAGGAATTGCGGCGAAGGGAGGGGGCCGGAGCTCCCACTAAATCTGTGTATAAAACAGCCGTTAAAAGGACAAGCAAAATGCAGATGCGGGAAAAGGCGAAAGCTGATTAAATTCTCCCGGGATATCCATTAATTAAAGGCTAGTTTAAAACACGGAAAGGGACGTAATTTCCCGTAGGATAGCTAAAAACTAGGGATGTGTTCGATGAATTTCGCCGTCGGATTCTGATATGTAAAGTAACTGCGCACCAACACACGGAACCCGAGTTACGACGTACACGGAGCAGTTGCAGCGTTGAATAGTCAGCGGATAATGGTGAATCTGATTTTTAATAAATGAATCCGCACAGAATGAGATAGTTGAAAACCGAATTGGCAAACTCCTGCGTTGAAAGGACGGAAGCAAAAACCGCCTAATTTTAATCTCATCGTTAAACGCCCCTATTTGGGTTGTAGTTTTCTCGGGGGGTGTAGTTTACTCTTTTAGGGTTCTCGTCCTTTTTCATGACAAGTTTAACTCTTTGAGTAACTAATTAAACTCAGATTTATATTTCGAGGATTTTTTTTTCTTTTCTCCCAAACAACATACTTTATTTTTAACGGCGTAAAATCTTCTTTATTGTTTACGTATTCTGCAAAACATGATTTTCTTCCAAGCTTAGTTGATGGCGGCTGGCATACCTTCACCTCTTTTTGGATGCTTCTTATTAGTTTTAGACTGGACGCTAGCTCTCCGACGCCTACCTGGAGGAACCCACTCGAAAACCATTTTTCGCATCTTTTTTTTTTGCACATGCCCATACCGGCTTGGACTCTAAAACCTTCTTTCGCATCTTTTTTTGCACATGCCCATACCACGCCAACTGCTTAGTCATGATATCATGTAAAATTGCCCCTACAAGATTGTCATGTACAGTTGTCTCCTTGACACTCTTAATCTCTCGGATACACAAAATCATAATGGATAAGTTGCATAAATGATCTATGAACAGTTTCATTCTATTAGAACTGTATATGGACGGTGAAAGTACCAAACCACGTACCTCGGTTTGCAACGTTATGAACTTCCTGTACTACTTTATTTTTCAAATGGAAAATTACTCAACCTCAATTCTTGAAAATTTCCACGCTTGTTTTCTGTGCAAAGGAAATATCTGTGAAAATTTCAAGAAATGATATTGATTTTTGTTCCCTCATAAGTAAGTAAAAATTAACCGGAGTTTTTTAAACACCGCAAACGAAATACGTATAGTCTGGTGGTTTCACCGTCAAGAAACGTTACACACTTGGAAAAAGTGTCTTCTTTATGCATTATGGAGAACATAGACGCTGATACTCATAGTGAGCGAGTCGAAAACGCGAAATAAGTTGAAGCAAAGAGCAGGGCCAGACACGGGGCGGAGGTAGCTCGAGGTTGAACTTTCAGATGCGAGAAGTTCTACGGGTCAAAGCTATAAGCGGGAGAGGAAAAAAGTCTGGAGCGCATGTGCTACTTAGCTTCCCTCGAAAAACAAAGCTCTCACGACAACGGGCTTTGAAGCCCCGGGCGACTCCACGGCGACGCGACGTGGAGAGAAAACCGAGGGGACGCGGGACGAGAGGGAGGCAGGAGGACCGAGGAAAGTCTAGGAGAGGGGAAAGCTGAAAGCTGCGAGATTAGATCCACCGGCGAGAACTTTCATAGAATAAAAAATGACTGCATCCATCTATTTCAAGCCCGCCAAGTTTTACAGCGCTTTTGCCCGGCTCCGAGCTCCTGCCCCACCCCCCACCCCCACCCTCCGCCCACCGCACGCTTTTTCTTCTTCTTCTGCTCTCCGGCATTATCAGGAGGGTTTAAAGGGACGACGGGTCTCCGGGGCGGCGGCGGGGCGGGGAAGGGGAGGGTCGGACGGTTCAGGAATAGAATGTTAGTATAAGGGATACTCGGGGTTTTAGCTCCTCGCAATTAAGGTTACCTAGGGTACGACTGGGGCTTGGCAGATGTAAAGATAACACTCTGCCCACGCACACACTCGCAGCCCTGCGCAGGATGGGAGACTTTAAGCCGGCGTTAAATAAACTTCGTCCGTGTATCTCGCCGTATACTTTTAGCATCCCTTATGTTTAAATACGATGTGAGTTTATTTACTATCTCATACGTTTTAGCCGGGCTTCCGCAGGCGCGCGCACGGGCCCGAGTGCCGCGCCGTGCGTGCGTGTATGGGTGGTTGCGTCTGTCTCGCGTATTTACGTAGTTCAAGCACGAGGAGATAAGTACAGGGTATCTCCTAAAGAGCTCATTTGCGGCAGACGTGAGTCCCATGCGGAATGTTGTGATTGCGTCCTTGTTTCGATAAAACAGACAGTGGGAATGTATACCCATGGTAAGTAAAGTCAGCGAGACGCTCATGCTGAGCTGACACAGAAAAAATGCTCTACGTATTTGAGCTTGGCACGATGATGTGCGGCTATTTCATCAGAATTTCACTAAAATTGGAAACTTAATTGAAAATTGTAGTTTCGACCATTATTTCAAAAGAATCTCCAGTGTCGGTCTGGTTCGAAAAATTTCGGGGGTGCTGAAACGTTTTTGGGGTCCCTCAACTCGAGTCCTAACTAACCTAAAGATGGGTTTTTCAAATTTTGGGGGCCCCTACAGGAGTCCTGCCGGAACTTTCTGAGTCATCCGTGCACCCCTGGCTGGATCGCCCCTGAGAATCTCTAATATATAGGACGGAGAGCAAAACCTAATCATTGAATTGATGAGAGGACATTAGTTTTCTCATGGATAGTATTTGATAAACCGGAATTAACATGATGGGGCTCCAAATTTCTTTGAAATTGGTTCCAAGAAGATTTCTTCCCGGGACGTGAGGGAAACAGAGGTAATTGAAATATCTTCCGCTTTCAAAATGAACCAACAACTATCTAGGCCAAATGCACGCACAGGAATCATTTCAATATGCTTCGTAGCTGAATGATCTATTTTATGACCTCAGAATACTTTTTTGACAATTCTCGCATATTGCATCAAAGTGCATGAGAAATTTTCTGATAAACAGCAGCTGAATAATGATTCAGGCGCAATCGTCCACTCTTTGTGATCAATTCGACTTTCGTTTATTTTGATTTTTTCGAGAGCAGAAAGTCTGAACAATCTGATTAAAATGGACATTAGTTCTCTCATGGATCGTATTTGATAGTGATTCGATGTATCGTTTGGTTCAAAACAAAGGAACATAATCGCAAACAAAAATTTTAGGATTTAAGTTAGAAAAGCTGAAAATGAGGAAATATCTAACAATTTCTTTTTACATTACCATTTTGCACTCGTAAGAATAAAAAAGTTACCATAAAAAACCCGTTCCCTCAGATTACTCCAATTGACTTTTGATTTTATGTCTACATGTTGAAAAATCGATATCGATTCCATCTCACCTGTTTGATGTGTCAAACACGATCCTTTGAATTTTGTTTGCACATTTTCAGGGGGTTTACTCGTGCTTTCTGATAATTTTTATGAGTGGTGTTGCACAAATATGAATGGCCTAAGATGTTAAGGCACCTCTTGGGCACCTTACCTCTTACGTTTACGATTTTGTTTTATCTATAAAAAAATATATTTTCATTGAACATGTTTCGCTGCGAATATTTGTCAAATGATTTTCTGACGTGAGAACTGGAGGTTTGCAGGCAAATGATACGCTCTTTCGAAGCACTCTGTACGTGGAGTTGGAGTTCCACCGGGGAATTCAAGCGGAGCTATATCTTTTGATTGGCTTGTCTTTGGCTTTGTATTAAATTAAACTTACATACATACGCTCAAGCCTGCCGACACAGCTTCGTCCCTTCCGTTCCGCAATTTCCATTTCTCGCGTGCGCTGCGTAAACATACATCTCCGCTTCCTGTATTTACTCGCGGCAAACGGCGCGTTTTTAAAGCTCGAAAAGTGTTGCTGCCGCCATTTCTTGCTGATAATGTTGCGATCATCCCCTAATATTAACCACCCCGAATGCTTAAATATTCATATTTTGTTCAAGGGTTGCATCAGGCGTCAGGAGCCCCCGCAAACATTCATGTGGTCTTTTTGATCATCCTAACAGCTTTCCATCAAACTTCTCCCTTTTTTATTCTCTGAAATTAAGTTGCAGCGAAAACTCAAACATCGTTAGGTTGGTTATGGCGATGTGTGCGGACATTTTAGTCACGGTGATTTTGTGTCCTTCTATTTGGGGATGCGTGTGCCTGGAAAAAATATGCAAAAGTCAAGATGAGTACATAAATGTTGGAGTGCTAATGAATGCTGAAGAAGAAGGAAAATTTAATAATCCAAAAATGAATTTGACTGACTTTGCGACACATATTTTATAGTTATCATGAAAACGTGAGGGTAGTAGTTCAGTGAGACCTGAAGAATATATATCACGACGGTTGACGTTAAATAAGCCATCACGGTTTAATTAAATAGTTAGTTATTTAATTTATTACGACGATCAGCAACTAGGGTATTTACGTCGGAGACCAGGAACTCACCCTAAATTTTTAAATTTACTTGCTGAAAGAGCTTTACAATTTTGACAATTCACCAAATACTAGCTAACGTTTGAAGAATTAAATTTTTCCTCGAAGTATGGATCTCTTTTTCTGGGTTCTTTTGTTAAGAAATAGCGGCTCTCGAGCAGTTTGTAAGTCATTTTTCAGCCCTTATCCTATTTTTCCCCTTCTTGATAATTTTATCAAAAAATTAACATCGTTCCTCTTTACGTGAGCACTGAAGCCCATGATCACGAAAATGAAATTCACACCGTCCTGAACAGGCGAGAGACAACTTTCACAGAGGCGACAGCTTCAATCTCGCACATTTCAGCCGTGAAAATCTGGCGGGAAAAAATATCCGTCGTAATGTGCTGCAGAGATGTAAGTTCCATAAAAAAATGAAGCCGGGAACGTAATAAAACGCCCACGTGGATGACAATCTTCAGACAACCACTATTTCAGCGCTCATAAAAAAGTGTATCTCATAGATCTTTCTGCAGGGACGAAATTAACGTTTTTATGGACTCTCGTCCTTTTTCCCCGTTCCGCTGCACCCTCCACCACCGACTCTGCCGCGCCTTTCGCGCCCCTTATTCAAACCGTAAACATTTCTTGCTACTCCGCGGAGCAGCCATAATGAAAGTCAGGAGCGCAATGAAATTTTTTAAATTAAACCGAGGAAGAAAGGAGTCATTTCATAATCATATTTTTTAAAGTAATAAAAATGAGATTTCATTTTTTTTCCTCCGTTTTTATTTTCCTCCTCATTTCAGCGTTAGGATTTGTAATTTTGGCAAACAATAGAATGTTCGTGTTTACGTCTATTGTTGCAAAGGAGGGTATTGTTCAAGTTTTCGCTCCTCTCCCGCCCGTTTTATCTCTGTAATTTCTCACTGGCGGAACAAAGGGAGACATGGGAAATACAAGAGAATAAAAGAAAACGAGCAGAGTGTAATGTTGGACTCGCCGCGGAACCTCAGAAACACGGGAATGCACTCTCAATAATAAAAATTATGAGACGAATTACAATTCATGGTTAGTGAAAGGCTCGCAACTCAAGAATTTGGCAGTGAGCATCATCGAGGAATCATTAAGATCACCAGGATCTATTACAACCATTGCCCTTCATTATTCTTATTCATACACTGGAAAAAAAAACACATTGGATCTAGAGTCCAGACTCTTAAGAACATCGACAAGAAAAAGTACTCTTGATTCAATCAGAATCTAGCTTAAATCAAGAACCAAGCCTCTTAATTTAAACGGATTTCGTTTTGATTCAAGCAAAAATCCGATTGAATCAAGAGTATTTTTTCTTGTCAATGTTTTCAAGAGTCTGGACTCTAGATCTAAGGTGTTTCTTTTTTCCAGTGTAATTTAACCCCTCAATGATTTTAAGAAACCGCCAAATTTTGACCAAATTATTCCATGTGCAGTTTTGTTGTTTAGCAAAAAGTTTTTACCGGGTCTGGATGTCTCCTTCGAAGTTTTTTCACACCAAAAAAGATAAAAAAAAAAAATATGTACGCAATTACGCGCAAAATCTACGCTAATTGTTTAAAGATAAATTTTCAAGAGTCAAAGCATTTAGCGAGAAAAGTTTTATCGTTTATTTCAAGTTATGAATATGAAGTTATATACATTCATGCATTTTTAAAAGAAACTTAAAAAACTGGTTGAAATTTAAAAATTTGAACTTTTTCCTTCTACTAACTTTCAATTTTAAGTTGGTTCTATACATATGAACCAAGGTAGTTAAATTAGCCTTGGTCCAAAATAGATCTAAATTGGGTGTCATATAAAATACACATTATGTATTCTTTACTTAAAGCTCAGAGAGAAAACTGATTTCGTTTCACAATTTCCTGGCTTCCTAAGTAAAAAACCAGAGTTAATCGCCGCAAGGAAGTAACCCGTTGATGCTCAAGCCGGGTCAGATTGACCCGATGTTTGCTAAAACATGGGTCTGCAAGTTCTACGAGGCAGAAGTGTGCGAGCTCTAGAAATAGGTCTAAAAATACATTCTAAAAAATGAATCAACATCGAATTGAAAAAAAAGAAAAAATATCAAGTGTCGACACAGCTGAAGACAGAATAGACGTAATTGGACCTAGTTTTTTAATCATTCTCTCGAATCTGAGCTACACTTCATTGGCAACATAAAGCGGAGCATTGAGAGTCTACGCCTCGCGCCATCGCGCCTTCAATTCTGTAGACGCAACACGGACATCCATCAAGCACGAATAGTTGTATCCCTGCGCCGTTATCAATGCGTTTCCCTTTCCATGCTCTATCTCCATGTTGTGTTGGCTTTCTTTGTCTTATTTGTGGTGGTGTTCCATGAGCACGTAAGCAGCACATCCGAGGAAAGGAAAGACGTAATCAGGCCCCCATTTTTAACACTTTTGTCCCGAATCCAAGCGACACCTCATTGGCAGGCGCCACGGAGCGGAGTGTTGCGAGTTCACACCTGGCGCCACGCGCATTAAATTTTGCGGATGCAAATGAACCTCCATCAAGCTTGAATAGTTCGTCGCCTACCCAACATAAGGGTGCAACTACACTCTACAATGAACCCTATTGTCCATACAATGTAATGCCCTTCCGAGCTCATCTTTGTGTGCGGTTACGCTCTTACGTCAGCCGGGCAACGAGTTTATCTCTGCGCTGTCATCAACGCATGTTAAGGTGTCTCTTATTTTTGAAAGTTGAGAAAAGTTAAGATTGAGTTTGCTCAAAACATGTCATGGAATCGATAGTTATTTTGGAAAAGAAAAAGGAAATACATGTTTAGATGTCTCTCGAGCATCCTTGAAATGTATAAAACAGTTTCATAGAACTAAAAATTTGCTTTCAAAGCAATAAACTTACCTCTACTTAAAGCTTATTTTCAATTACAGTTTTTTTATAGTTGTTTTAGAATGTCACGAAAAGATTTGTTCATCATTTTCAAGAGAAGACAGCGCGAAAAAGGAATGGCAAAAACGAAAAAAGAGACAAAAGTGTAGGAAAAGCTCAAACGTGTAAAGAATTTCATGTGAACAAAAGGGAAATAAATTGGTTTTTCCTCGGCAGTGAACCGAAACTTTCGCTAAACGATCATTGAGAGGGAATTTCCCAATCAGTTTTCTCTATCTCCGATTCCTACCTATCTTCAAGCGGATTTAATTAGCAAGAGATTCTATTATTATTGAACTGGCTGAACTTTTTATAGCGGATTCGAAATAAAGTTAAAATATTTTGGAAATGAAAGATAAGAAAAGACTAAATGGGTAATATAAAAAAATATACATTTCTGAGACAAATCTATCTGGCAGATTATGCCAACAAAATTTTGCTCACAGGCAGATTTATATTTTTTCTTCTTTTTTCACGATTTGGTTTCTTTCGATTTTGAAAATACCTCAGGTATGAAATTCTCAATTTCTAGGAAAAATATCTATTTCACTATGAATTGGGCACTTTATTTCATTTTCCTGATCTCTAAAAATATCCTACTCCCCTTAAACCATCCATTGAAGAAGAATGACATCCAGGCACAAAAGGAGCAACGGCCCTCAGAATAACAAGCGTAGAGATATACAGTGGTGAGAGCATCAGATGATTTTAAAACAAGTGGCAATGTCCTCCGGTCACTATGGAGTTTTACAAATTCAGAAAACTTGTTATTAACTGGGGATTTTCATGAAACCTCACTCATCTTCATTTAGCTCTGCAAGTGTAATTTCCCCTCCATGCAGGGTGTTCCGCTTATTGACCTGAATTGAATGACAAAGTCGAAATCCCAACTAGCGAGCCGAATCAATATCCCATGCAGGTACATCTAATTTCTAATTAAACACTGAAAGTAGTTTCATGGTGCGTGTTTGTTTTTTAAGCCTTGATTAAAATAAAGTTGTCCGGGAGCCGGATTTATAAATAAAAGAGACCGGACAGGAGCACTTCAATTTGAAACCGGGGATCAAAACGAGGGGGCCACGAGCGAGTGTGTGGCGGGTTGTATCGCGATAGACGTAACGGCGCGAAAGAGCGCTATCATAGAGTGACTGCTTCGAAATTGGCGGATAGAAAATCGGCGAATGAAATCTGCTAAAAACGGAGGGAGGCGGGGAGAGAGAAAGCGAGTAATCTGACAACATATTGTTCAAGTTGATTTGATAAAGTGTCACGGCACAAGCACGGAGCATGGGGACGCGTACCACGATCAAGGGGGGGGGGGGGGGGAGGGGGCTAGGGCTATCTAGCTTTGGAAGTGCGGCCCGAAGCAGACGTGAATCAGCTCCCCCACGATCAAATTGCGAAAAGGCATCTCTCCTGAAAACAAGCGCCAGGCGTGGCTGTCAGAATTTTACCAAAAGCTCCGGTTTTACAAGTTACTTCTGTGGCATCTCTCTTTCAAATATTCAACACTGAAATAATATAAAAATACAAATTATGATCATCGCATTGCCACAATCTTGGGAAGTGAAGTACACTTTGAATGTTATTGATTTTTAAATCAGTTGGAGATGTATATCTCCCAATTTCAGTTATTCAAGATTTCAGCGGTTGGATGTGTTATTAAGCAAAATATAGACTCGAGTGATTTTCATTGAATAAAAAAGAAAGTAAAAATGTGATTGGCTCAAGCATGATGATTCTTGAATTTGCCGCCAAGAATTTTTTTTTTATCTTGATTTAAGCCGAATTTTTCTTGATGCGAGAAGCAGAATGCTCGGAAGCGAAAAAGTAGTTTATATTCAGCAGCAAAATTCTTGATTCAAGGAAAAATACCTCTCGGTAGTAAATTTAATATTTTTTTTTCAGTGTTTGTGGAAATGAAGAGGCAGGGTTATGGCTTTCAGTTCAGCTAATTTAGCGTTTTCTCCCATCAAAAATTATAAGTCGAAAAACAATATTATGCATGTAAAAATAGGAACTCTGCTGGACTTATTGTCATTTCAATTTATGTAAGTAGTTATATTTTGATTTATTGTTAATTTGAGAAGTTAGTGCAAATATTGTCAACCCTCTGACGTAAGGGTGTATCTCAATTTCCACGTGAGCACTATTCTACATATGAATCCATGCTCTCTGGGGCTCATTCGGATATGAGGTCGAGATATGTTCTTACGCCAGAAGAGCGACGATATGTGTGCATCACTAATTGAGTAACATTAACCACAGGTAAAAGAATTCATGGTGTGAATTACCGTAAGGGATGAATTGATAAGTACGCTATGTTTTTAAAAAAACGATAGGTAAAGACTAGGCATTCGGACTCGACTTATCTTATCATTTTTTTTGCCAAACTATAAGTTTAAATATTCAAAATGCGATTCTGTGACTACCACAACTGTTCCAATCTAGGGTTGACCAAAGGAATAAATCAACTGGTTTTCTTCCCTCGTGAATGAGTTGTATTTCCTAATTTTTACTTTCTCTCTTCACAAAATTAAGATGTCTTATCCTCATGAAAAATGTCAATGGTATTGCGCCTTCAGTTTTTTGTAAAAATAACACAAGCTGCAATATTCTCCGCAGCATTACCTCATTTACACATAACACGACTTCTCACTCCTTCTCTTTTGATGAGTTCAACGTTCATCGATAGACTACAATCTGACAACAAGGATCCACTGGTTTGCCGCTTCAATGAGAGCACCAGTCAGCTAAGCATAGATTTCAGCGCATCAGTATCTTTCAGCCTGTGATTTATTACTTATCAAAAACAGAAGCTCTGAACCCGATAAAATCCTTCATTTATCAACAGACGTTCTTTCAGGCTGGCTGTAACAGATTAAGCCCCGTTCTTCATTGAACCCACGCTTCCTCTGTCTTCTCACAACGGAACTTATCGACTCGATCCGTTCAAAGCTCCCATTTTTCCAGTGACACCAACCCGCAACTATATTTCAAGGGATTACCCAATCTCAATTAAATGGACGTATTTCTGCCAAACGGAACCATATGAATTATAACGTGAGCCCTGTTATGCATATATTCTCATGGACCTCAGGGCTCATGTCTTAATGCACTCAGTTCTGTTTGGCAGAAATACGTTCGAATGAGTCTAATTCGCGTCATTTGCCGAACTTCCTGGCCAGCATTGATCCCCCCAATAAAAAGGAATTTCTTGGTTGAATAGCCTTTCGTGTGTGCGTATGTTTGCTCACGGGTTTAGCCTTTGAAATTAGGATATTTTCTGGCTCCTGTCACAGTATATATTGGACTTATCAGAGCAAAATTCGTGATGTATAAAAATCTATTCATATCTGCCAGAGTGGAGTCTTTTTTATGGGTCAGATCACCGCTCGAATTAAAACCACCTTCATTTAGGTGCAAATCTGAGTCTGCAGAATGGAAAGTAAAAAATAAAAAATAAAAAAAAAGAATGTATACTCGATTTTCTTCGTAAGCTCCATACGATTCTTCAATATTGGCATTCATCTTCAATTTTCATGGTAGAATCAAGGTGCAAATAGTCGTTGCGCTGCACATTTTAGGTGCAATAGGTTTAATTTAATTGAAATGTAACAATGCTGTAAAAACAACAAGAGAACAAAAATTTATACATTTCATATGAGCTAGGATTTTTCATAACTTCCGGTGCCTTTGTTAAAAAGTTTATGCACCGCAAGTATCTGCAATACCTTTGAGTTTGACGTTGAAACCTGGAAAGGTTCGTTTTGCCGAAAGCCATAATAAGCACATTAAAATATCTATCCTCATACTTGATATTTTAATAAAGACTATAATAAGGATAAAATTATATTTTTCTTTATTTTTTTATACATTTGTGATCCTTTTTTCATGCTATGTACTCTGTGAAGCTTTGTTACAATATGTCTATAAAATACGCAACTTATTGGCCACTATTGTCGTTTTTTTAAACGCTGCAGTCTAAATATTTTAATACAGTTTATACAAGATCGTAGACATATTTCTGGAACCCCGATCGGAATATAGTTGGACGTATTTCTATCAAACGGAACTATGTGCATTATGACGTGAGCCTTGTTATGCGTGTTTTCTTATGGGTCTCAGGGCTCATGTTTTAATGCACATAGTCCCGTTTGATAGAAATACGTCCAGTTAACCTTGGTTGTAGTTCGGAGCCACAACGAGAGCGCGCAACAATTCGAGAGTAAACTTCCGCACCCTCCGAGACATCAGGTAGGAGCATAAAGGTCAGAGGGGGACAACACAATGCGAGCAATCAGGTGCGGGTAACCTTTTGACGACTTACCATTGTAAAAAAGCTCATCACTAATTCGTAAATGCCACCAGACTGGTTTCGTCCTTCGCGTCCAAGTCGCAGGGTGTATGCAAATGCGTGTCGCGCGACACTTCCTTAACACCGGAAGGAAAGACTCCCATGCTCAGCAAAAACATCAGATCTATGCTTAGGATTTCAATGTGAATTGCGGGGTTTCTACTTATCACGCCAGAAAACAGCGAAAGAGGGTCATAGTTGACGAGGAAAGATTTTCTTACTGCGTGGGCAGTAATTTGCATTTTAACGTCCTTGGTTCTTTTCTTTCTCGCCCTCATAATTGTGTGGAATTTGCATGATTAAACGTCTGAACCAGTAGCGTGGGAGGCTGTGGAGATAATCCTTTGAGTTAAAATCGAGAACAGTATGCATCGCGAAGATTCTTCTCCGATTTGAATCGACATCGTTTTTATTTCTGCGTGGGAATTTTTTTGATGAGGGAATGCAAATTGTGAAACGCCACTCTCATGATCGAGATACAAGCTTGTTGTGATCTTATTTTGCTGCAATATTAATTTTGCGCCCTCTATAATTTGGGATTTCAAAAAGATTTTAGGTTGCGCAACCAATCAGTGAGAATTGACGAACGTGAAGACAACGCGGAGGAAGAATGTTCAGGAGAGAAACATAAATATAAAATTATAAACACAAGGAATAGTACACAGAAAACCACCATGACTACAAAAAACAGAGACCTAAGTTCTCGCAGTGTGTCTATAAAGGTACCTTGTCATGCAATGCGAAAAAATACTCAGATGCAACCAAAATATTTGAAAGTAAGTATACTTTAATGTTTTTTCTTTGAATCTTAAAAATAAAATCGAAAACCATTGACGTAAAGCTTATAGTTATCAATTTTGGAAGTAGTTATATCGAGGTAAATTTTTCTTAAAAGATTAAAAGTTAATGAAAAATTTTACAAGTAGTGAAATTTCCTCATAAGGATCATAAACGGATCTGCTGAAGTTTTGATCAATAGATAATATAGAACATTGCACCAATAAAAAGAAAGATAAGTTATAAAAATTCAGTCATTAAAAGGGACCGAATAAAAAGCCTAACATAAACAAAACTCTCATCATTTAATATACATGTTTGTCTTTCATAACTTTATTTACGTTGACAAACATAAAAATTAAAGAATCGCGTATGATTGCATCCTTTTCGTTTATTAGTCAAAACAATACGAAAAACCTTCAATCGATGGCCTTTCAAAATTTAAAGCGATGCAAAAAAATGTTAATTACTATTTCTTTCGTATTTCTTCTGTATTTCTTTTGTAATGGCATCTGACTAGATCGTTGAAATCATGAGCGTAAAGAGGAATGTGAAGAAGAGGGGTGTAAAGGAACGACATACATTCAAATTCGTGAAGCCTGTAAAAACTTATGTCTATATTATATACAAAATCTTTACCTTGTTTTTTATGATTACGAAACTGTAGTCCAAAATACACTGAAACAAGTAACATTCGTTTAAATTTGATTACCTTAAAATGAAAAGACAATGCAATAAGGTAAAAGTAAATATGACTGGCAACAGGGCTTTCGAGTATGCAGGTTTTGAACCTATCAGAGGCGTAATTTATACAGATGCTTACAAGCGTAGAATGATTCGATGTCACCCTGACACCAGTTATTTCGCAAGGCATTTCCTAGCACCATTAGAAATTAGCATCAAACTCGCCAACAATTCTTCAGATTTGCTTGCAACTTATGGTTATAAATGGAGAATCTGAGTTCTCTGTCATTATCTGCGATTTCCTTTAAACTAACGTTTTACTTTTTGCCGAAATATAATAACGCATTTTTTCAAGTTTAATTCCACTTACTGTGGTACAAAACTTGAAAAAATAAATTTGTATGTAAAAAGGGGCATTTGTATTCCGTTGATAGTTTAACTTTTCCCAGTTTGACTCAAAGGCGTAAAGCTAAGAACTTACACCAATAATAAAAATCTCATTTCAAAAACTTCTTCGGTTGGAAAGTCTCCCTCAGTCTTATGAAACTGAAACAAAGAAGAAATTGGAAGAAACCTTCCAATCACTGAAAACTCTCGCCAAGACTGAATGGCTTGTGGAAATTAAAGGAATCTGCAAAATTTTGCAGCAAGACATGAACTTTGTCAATTTCAGTTAGAGCTACCAAAAACTTTTTTTTTTTCTTCTTTTTTTTTTCTTTTTTTACCGAGCAGTATTAGCATCACTACTTTTCATGTAGATAGAAGAAAAACGGGCATAGATGTGACTGGAACTATTTTTATTCTTCTCACGAAAATTTACCAAGTTTTATGTCCGCGTGCTCTCCCACTATTGATAAAGCGACAACTCGGAGTTAAAATAATGTTAAGACATACAATTTCCACTCCGGACCAAAAATCTATAGAGATAATGGGGGAAAAATTATATAAAATTTCAACATTAATGAATGTTTAGTATGGAGGAATGGTGAAAGTTCATCACGTGATTAATTTTTCATTGATATTTGAGAGTATACTATAGGTCAATGTTAACGATGAATATCAAAAATTACTGAAATCCACCCATGAAAAAAAGTCCAACCGTTACAAACCGCTTTCATCATTGAAAAATCCCATAGCCGTAACCCGTGCTATTCTTAGCACGAATATAAGCCAGTGAAAGGAGGGGTTCCTCCAAAAGCGTTTTATATCCTCATGAGATTTATTCGGAAGCGACTAAAAATATCCCGAGGAATTCATCTAAACGAGTTTCCTCTGAAGCGAGTAACGTGTCGAAAACAACGACCCCGAAGCAGGGTGGGCGGCGGCGTACAATGGAACGGGCCAATGGGAAAAGTCGGACAAAATTTGGAAACTTTAAAAGCTTAGAACTCCGTTTATACAAAACTTTGAGGCTTTAAAAGTGGTTCTATTGGTTTCCTCGTAAAATTTTCCTCTTTTAGCACCCCTTGAAATTTTAAACGTGACGAAATAAACATCAAATTTTGCAGTTTCGGTCAAAAATTTCATATTGATTGACTCGAACCACTGTGCGGAGTCACCGTCTATTATTTTCAATTTTAAAGCGGGCCCCGGGTCGTAATGAGGGCTCGGAAGAGTCGCAGAATTTATCTTCTCCCGCTTCCTAAAGGAGCATGGTGGAGCCAGGTTTTTCATCTGCAGGGATAAAGCTACATGGCACCATTAATTCCGTCCCGGCCCGAAACAAGGGTGGATTGGTCCGTGCGCTCCCGGGCAGGAAGTGGGGTAAGGAGGATACCGGGAGGGTCCACCCTCCACCCTCCACCCTCCACCCTCTACCCCACCGCAGCCCTGTTTTATGGGAGACGTATTTAGCACTCCCAAACAGACCGCACCCTTAGGAATTCAACTTGGATTCTTTTATTTATGTAGCCATGCCAACATCCATCTTTTTCCTCGCTGGCCGTAAGCCTTCTTTCAGACCGTCCCGGTTCCGTCCCCTCCATCCCTTCCTCTTATTACACCCTCCCGTTTCACCCCCGGCCCGATCCGTCATTCGAACCCTTCCCTGCCATTTCCTCCCGCTATCTGCCTCCTCCTTTAATCCTGTCTGTTGGATATCTTCCGGGTTTCTCGGACCTGCAGCATATATTAAATCCCCCCTCGCGTCCTCATTCCAGGTCCCTTTAATCCGCCACTTCTAGAATTTCCCTCCGCGTGAGCTTATTTACTCTGTTTTTCCTCCCTCTTATATTCCTCTCGGATTCCTCTCATTATTTTGAAATGCTCTCTGTATCCTTGAGGGCACAGGTGACTTTTATTCACGAAGTGTATCACCGTCTATTTTCCGCACTGGAAAAAAAAAAACACAGTGGATCTAGAGTCCAGACTCTTAAAAACATCGACAAGAAAAAATACTCTTGATTCAATCGAATTTTTGCTTAAATCAAGAATCAAGCTTCTTAATTTGAGAGGGTTTACTTTTAATTTAAGCTTAATTAAATCTGATTGAATCAAGAGTATTTTTTCTTGTCAATGTTTTCAGGAGTCTGCATGGACTCTAGATCTAATGTGTTTTTTTCTAGTGTGCTTTGTCGTTTCAGGGCATCAATGATAATGAAACGGAAATGAAAAATATGAATCGAGGGTCAAGATAACGACCCAAGAGTCTACGAGGGGGTCTAAGAGTTGAGGGTCTGATTAAAGTTGAAATTTTATTGGAATTTCTGTCTTATTTTTATAAATTTTTCTAATTATGAATTATTAATTTTATTTAGTTATGATGTTTGTGTTAGTTTAGGGTTAATTTGTGTCACTAATAAGGTCGGAAAATTGAGAACTTTAATAAATAAATAAACCAAAATGGAATATAAATACGGTGTGCAACGTTGCAATCGGAGGAGAAGTGGGGTTTTTGGGCGCATTTCATCAATATTTGACTCCGATCGTGGAAGGCGCTTTTGATACAACTATTTTACCACGGGGGATGTCCACATTGCCGCTTGCTAGATTGAAGGCGTTCTGTACTGTGATGACGGCTCGGTCACACTGCGCCTGCAGACGCGGTGCTGACAGCGGAGCAAAACTAGAACATCCCTTCAACATTCTCCACCTGCTTTCTGTTTCTATCATAGTTTACCGAAACACATGAGTCATACTTGCAAAATTTTGGATCATCGCTAATGCTTTTTTTAAAAAAAATTTCAAAACATTAAATCTCATATATGGAAACCGATGGTTACATTCTATAGTTCTCGTGAAATTGAGATTGGATTCTTGCAATCCGTCACTTTTAACAGGCAGAAATGAAACCAGCAACTACTGGAACTCCGGAGTGGGTATATGGTATCATACAAAATTGAAGGAAACTCATACGTTTTCGCCCATCCCAAGTAACAGATGTTTATGAGTTTTATGCGCACATTTACGTAGCCTTAATTGAGTCAGAAATTCGCTTGTATGCCACGATATTGATGTGAATAACGCGTAATTATAATAATCTTAGAAATTCTTCAGGAACACGACGTATTTGCCGTGATATCGTGGTGATTATCGTGTAATTTCTAATTTGTTTTACAAAATCCCTGGAAAAATCACGTTTTCCTTGCGATGTAGATGACAAACCCGTCATTGCTGAGAATTAAACGAAACCGCTTCTTAAATCCCGTAATTTTTGCGGCTGAAACTCACCAGCTAACTTCAATTAAACATTGAACTGACAAAAGTAACAAATCTTTATTAAAATAACCAACTTTTGATTGGGTATTTTTGATTAGTATAATTATCATATGAGCTTACTGCAGAACAGACCAAAATAGCAGGTTTAATCAGCATACTAGTAATCTCTGCATTTTTATCAAACCATGCATCTCGCTAATTTTGAAATAGTAAATAATAATGCAGAAACACAATTAGTAACTGATCACTAATCACAGTGATTGCTGATGGTGGGGGGTTTCCTGCTAGTTCAAATAAGTGAAGACAAAACACAACATGAATAGTTCGAAAAAAAATATTTTTGTATCACGAGGAACTGAGAGAAGAGAACATTTTGTTCAAGTATGCCTGCAAATATGAAGAACTTATCTCGAATAGCACGACCCACCCCTCACCTGCGGCCCGATTATTGAAACTATGTCAGCCCGACACGACAAGACATAGCCCTATCTCAACCATGCAATATATCGCAATTCGATGTTTTATCGGCCTGCGGGGCGATTATTGAAATGATATCGACTGTATGTCAGCGCTTTGTCGAGTCGCGCCATCGACTAAGCCATTGCTTAGTCGATGGCGCGACACGACAAAGCGCTGACATACAGTCGATATCATTTCAATAATCGCCCCGCTGGTTTAAATTTCAATAATCGGCCCGCTGGGAAGGTGCTTTTTGACAGAACTTACCACTATTATATCTGTGAATGTATATTAGAAATCTTTGTGCCAACCCGCATTAAACTACACTGCTTTGGACTATTCGACGAAAAATGTGCTGCACACTAGAAACCAATTCAGGTTTTATATGTTCAAGAGGGAATATGCATCCCTCTCCATATCACCGGCGAGCAACTCCGGGCAGAGCCGAGCGTAGAGCGACGCTGAATCCACTCTTAATTGCGGAACTGCAGCGCGAAAGGTTGGCAGAACGGCCGAAATGATGGGTCTTTTGCGTCCTGGTAACGCTGCACAACCGCCCCGCTCGGCGAAACAACGTATCTGCACGAGACTTCCATTAGAGTTGAGCAGTTCTTGTGAGCCGGGTGGCAAACGCATTGTCGTCCATAACCGGTACCCCATCGCGGGGGCGGTTAACCCCCAAAGCTGGCTTTCCTTTTTCACTACCAACTTAATTAACTTTATAACAACATTTCGCATTTTCTGACTGCCCCCGGAAGAAAACCGCACGGTAATTTCGAATTTTCAGCCGCTGTTATACTGCAGAGCTGTTTCCGCGCCGATGCCCCTGAAAGACGGTGCTGCGTAGATATTAGTGGTGAAAACTTGGCAGTGACAAAATGTCACGCTGCGCAAGCAATTTATTCGGATCCGGCGTCTGGTTTCAATTTCGTGTCTGCGCCCATTCTTCGCTCTAATCTGAACGTTTCGGGCGGCGCTGCTCAAATTTTACCCGCCCGATGGAGTATGAGGACTTTTGTCGTGGAGATTAATGGTGAAAAGTTACTTCACCGTGAACTTTTGCGTGCACGGGTCAGCAGTGATAGCGAACAACCTGCATCACGTTTTTGATACTCATCAGGAGTATGACGAGCCATTTAATTTCAGAGCCTTATTTTGAAACTGAAGAATACAAAGGGGGCTGCTACAAAAATTTTACTAATCTACTTTGATGGTTCGATCAATATATTTGTTATGATCCGTTCTTTTCCTTAGCTGGCAGAGCGATTTGGAAAATTTCGACCTACATTATCACCAAAGAGTCCAAAATCAGCTAATTTTTGTCCAAAATATTGACCGCTAGAGGTGTAAAGATTCCACCAATTACCAGGTGTCCAAGTCCTGATCGGAATCAGCTAATGGAATCTTGGAGAGGGAGAGGAATTAGGTTAGTTCTCTATCCTTTAAAATTTTGTACTATTTTTCTTTGGTATTGTCCGATATATGTAGAGGAAATTTCGAAAAAAGTCCAGAATTTTTATCCATCCCAAAAGTGAATTCCCTTTTATTTTGTCTCCCGCGTTTCCTTTCACAGGCGGATCAAGCAAATTGGCAATATTACTTTTCCCTATTTAAACCTACGGTAATGTATCGAATCTTAGAGGGGCCAAGTGCTCCGACAAGAATCGATTTTTCAACATAGGTTAAAATGGAGAAAATCCAATGTTGCCTTTCTGGATCTCCAGTTACCTGATTCCCAATATTCTTCACTAGATCGCCAAATTGATGTAAAGGCTCGCAAAAAAGATGTTATAGTAGAGCGGTCTCAAGGAGTCCTTTTATGGTCCCGTGAGTCGAAGATTTGGGTAGTGAAGGGCAGAACCTAGGACTTCAGAACTCGTAAAAGGCCGAAAAAAAAAAGAAACGAGCATGAACGTATAGTATTCAAGTAGACCGTGTGATGGCAGCAATTTTATAAGAAGTAAAATGTATCAAGAAATTTTGTTTCCTTAAGCAATCATAGGTAAGCTGAAGGCATCTTCTAATTCGTCTCTCAATCTAAAGACATATTAAAATTATTAGAAAAAAGGTAAAACTGTACGTAAAGACAAATCACTAAATCACTGTCGCCAGGATCAATGTTGGGTCGTATTACCGTTTTCTGTAGGATTTTTAAAATGTAAAATAAATCTCTGAACGTCAAGAGACTCTGAAACAATTTTATTTTCAATGCCTGCCAGAACAATTTTTATGCTATTCTTTGTTCGAGGATAAAATGGTTCGTGGGGTTTAAGCTTAGCCTTTAGTTTAATTTTCGAGAGTGGGGAGAGGGGGGGGGGGCTGGAGACACGGACCCGTTTAACGATTCAGTTCTGGACCAGTTCAGTTATCAGGCACTCCAGTACAGCTCTATGGATGCGATGATTTAATTAATAGACTTTTTGCGGCCCATCACTGGAAGGGGAAAAATGAGACTACATTATACGTTCGACGCATGGCTAGACCGAGCATTATTTCATAGAGCAAGCGATGTTTTAATTTTCATAATTTATTCAGCCCGCGCTGCCCAAATGTCAGTTCTGAGCTGTAGTCAAAATGCTTTTTAAATTAAAATCTTTGATGAATGCCAGAAATCGAGTATGTTGTGAAGTGTATGCTCGTTCCGCCGAATCGCTTGCGATATGAATTTTTGGCATAAAGAACGTATTTTCGGCTTTAAAAAAGGATACACGAGGGTAAAACATCTACAAACTAAGCCCTCTATTTTAAAGAGCCGTGATATGCGCTTACTTCAGCAGAAAAATTGTTTTGTTTGATTTTAAAGCAGACAGCATGGACGTACGTAATTTGATAAGTAGGCATTGAAAATCTTGACGGTAACAACCAGACTGACTTTATTTTTTTTTTTATATATATTCTTGCAGTTGATATGAATTCTATTCCAGTTTAAGAATCTACAGCCATCCATAGACATGAGTTTAACGTAGAGATTATTTTTTAATGTCAGTAGACATCAGTAAGGGGGGATTTTGGCACATCCATGCTCCGGCTTTCAAATTTTCAGAGATTAAGGCCGAGTAGAATTTGTTTCTGCAGATCCACTCGTCAGTTTCGTGAAAATTTGTCGCCACCACCGGAATTCGAACCCGGGACCTATATTGGTCTATAGAGTCAAATGCGCTTACCGCTAAGCCAACCTGACCGGCTCTACAGACTAAATTTGTCTCAATTTTCCAATTTCAATCAATCATCGTTATTTTTTCAAAATTATTAATAGTGAATTTTTTTTTTTATTTATTATATTTTGCAGAAATTACAGTTATAGTACAATTACAGTTACAGTATGCCGGACATAAAATCGGAGAAGTGGTTGGCGTAAGTTTATTTTCATTCTCATTCAAGACGCTATGATCCGATTCTGGGTTATTCTACGCCAAATCATCGAGAGGGTGTTTCTCAACTAACCCAACTGTTTTTTATAATTGTTCACCTCGCTTAAGTTCTGTCACCTGCAGGGTGGTTATTACAATTGATATACGAAGCAAGAGACGAAGAATTAATTAATGAAGCGATCTTATTATCAGGAAAAATAATTTCAGCTACGCCAACACCCTGCTCGATTGAAATGAAGCGCGAAATGCTGAGAGCGCAATATCTCCAATGAGACACTCTCTGAAAATCTGGAAATTGGAAGAATCATAGTTAATCCATAGTACTTTACAAACCATAAAAATTCGTATCATCGTTTCCAAAAACTAATAGCAGGAAAAAATTTACAAAATACAAAAATTAGCTTAATCTGTGGCATCGCTTTATCGGCCAATGAGGCGTGTCACGTGTGTCTACGGAGTCCATGATGAAATTTGACGGTGCATTCCCGCCAAATAAGTCTCTTTCAAATGGCACGGGCTGGGTCGCGATTGCGGGGGTTGCGATGGTTGTAGTTTTAGAAGTAGAAGTGAAAGTATAAGGTTGTGTAGAGCGAAAAAAAAGAAAGTCTTGTTTTTCCTGACTCATTTTGTACCTTTTTGTATCATTTATTAGACCACTTATCCCTCAACCCAAAAAGAGTAAATGTTTTACGCCCTTTCACGGTGCTGGCACTGCCGGTATATTTGATTGGAAGCAAGTTCCACCAAAAAAGAGAGAAACTACAGCTGATGATGAGATTACTTCACAAAATGCTAAGAAAACCTCTGTAACTATACAGATAAAAACAAACGGTTCTTAATGACGCGATATTAACATTAAAGAATTGCGTCCTAGACCTTTTTTCCTCACTCCTGCTGACAATATTAATGCTTTAAAAAAATGGTTACTGGCTAAAGGTGCAAAACCCACATTTTTCCGGGAATTTGAGAGAGTCTTTTGAAATGGCAGCTCGCTGGACGTGTCCGCGCATGTGAAGAAAACTTGCGACAATTCTGTAATATTTTTTTCTTAGGTAAGGATCCAACTTGCAAATTTTTTTCGGCGGAAGAAGAAAGAACTCAATGTGTCATCCACTGATTTCTTCCAGTGGCACTAACTTCCACAGATTTATTTCATATATTTTTTCCAGTGCAGTTTTGTTGTCAAATATTTCTACAGATATGAACGTTTCCTTGGTTTCAATACCATTTTATACGAAACACTTTCAACACAGAAGTCACTAGGGCTGTACTTACCTTGAGACAAAATTTATTTGAGATAGTATGTAACAAGATAGAACAGATTTGCATTAGTTAGTTCCAGTGAGTTTATGGAAGTTTTATTTTATTTATTTACTTTTTATTACTTGTTTTTAAAAACAAAAAAACAAAAAACTGATTAAATTTTCCGTGTTATGTCTACTTATTTTAAACTTGATGATCCTCGACCAACTTTGAAATTGTGACTAATGATCGACCTTCCTCATTTCCGTATAGAAACAAAGTAAAAAAATCACGAGAGGAGGTGGATTCTATGTTTTTCTTTTTTTTTTTTTTTTTGAGAGAGAGGGGGAGAGAGAGAGAGAGAGATAGCCACCTAATTTAGTGAACCCTGATCCGGGTTGGGCCAAATTCTTTTAAAAGATATTCTTCAAATGCGCACTTATTCAGCGTCAAATAAGCGTCAAAATACGATAGAAGATGTGGTGCCTGTAGATGTAACCCCCTCCCCTCTCCATTCCATTATTTAAAACTAAAAATCAAAATATCAAAGCAGACTTTTTTTTTTTTTTAAACCAAACATTCCCGGCAATTGTATTTTTCTCCTTGATTTATAGTCTGGACTTTAGAAAATACTGTACGCCTTTCGGAAGAAGATCCGCCGAAATCGCTGCCGCATCATAAATAAATTGTCATCCTCGAGAGCTGAAGACAAATGAGAGAGTTTTGGCGAATGTTTGCGGCCAATGCGCAAACGGCATGAATAATTTAGTCAGCCTGATAAAATACACAAATGTGTTTAAGAAGTATTTGCACAGTTTCGATCACCTCGTGAAATAATGATAGTCCAAATCGCAACAAGAGGCTGGATTTCAGCTGATAAAAGCAGCTGAAATCCAGCTGAATTTATTCCCACTCGTACTTACGGTGCCAGCAACGATCTATCAAAGTTACGGAACAAATGCCAAAATGAAAGAGAACAAAAAGACGGGACACATAATCTGACCCGACATGAGGCATTCAATCATACCTCTCATTCATTCAGATCTCCAACCCTTGCTGCCGCCGTCTAAATAACAAGTGATATACTCAAGTGTATAAACAATTGCATCTTGTGTGATTGAAGGATAAAGTTGTTTCTCTACGAGCGGACTATTGATCGTGACTCGAACATTCCGTTGTTGACTTGGTGCCAATTCAAATTTCCTTTGAAATTTTCAGTAATATTGTTATCCAAATATCTGTCTTATAAACTAATTATATATAATTTTTTTATTATTATTCGCATTAAACTATTGCATGGAAGGGTGTGAAGACAGGATCAATATTGTATTTTTTGTGCGGTATTCATGTCTTGGCTCATTTGTTTAAGCCTATAAAATTCAAAACTGAAAAAAATTATTTAGTCCAGACCGCTTATAAAAACCCGCTGTAAAGTTGACGCATTAATCATCATTATTTAAATTGCATAGGCGAATAAGAAAAAGACAATCATTTTTAAGACAAAGAGACGATAGAGAATCGGAAACTTAAACCGAGGATAAATAAAATGTTATAGAATTGGTTTGAAATTGAGAGGTTGATAAGTTTCAGCAGGTTGTTCCATTTTTTGTATCCCAGTTTCATGAATTTTGCATAACAAGAGCCAAACCGACACTATATCCAGCGCTTTTTTTTTTTTTTTTTTTTTTTGACTAACCAGCAATAAACGCAAGACGTGTATTCTCTCCCTATACGTACTATAACTTTTTCTAATGCGGTTTTGTTAATGACCAAAACAACATCCATAGATATGCGTAATTACATAGAAAATTTGAGGCCATCTCGTGTGAAAGACACACGAAAGAAAAAAAAACCTCGCGGTTGCTGCGGATTTATTTCAGTTATTCTTTTTGCAGACTCATTAAGATCTACATTTATTGTGCAGACTTTGACATGCCATAATAATTTTTTTTTTAAGAAGTTGAACGTTATTCTATTCCAAAACGTTCGTCACTACTCATTTATTTAAATATTGGCCAAAGTAACGAGTTTTTTGTTGTTAAGTTTGAATCATCCCTTCGTTGGTCCATAGGGAAAAAATGGCACTTGCAGTATCTGCAACCCGGAAAATATCTGCTTAAAAAAAGATGGAATAGCAACGAAGCTTTAGTTACGAAAGAGTCCCTGAAACATAGTGAGGGATTCGAAGTTTTTTGAAATTAGCAAAAGGAGACCGGTCGAAAAGCTGCAAAAAAAAACTGAACTTTGAGGTGAGATCACATTGAAACCATGACAAAGGGACGCTAAGGGTTGAGTAGGGTTCTAAGAGAAGCCACCAGTCTCGCTAGCTGCACGGCAACCATCCCTTCGCCAGGTTCAACAAAGCTCCGCTAGAGAGAGTGATCATGCCCATTGCAAGTTTTGCTTTTCCTCCCAGGAATCTTCAATGGTGGGGTTTTTTTGAGAACTGATTTGAGTAAAACTTATATTTGTCTAGTTCCGCACGTAGTTCAGATAAAATCAAATTTGCAAATAATCTATATTGAGTATATTAGTTCCTTGCACTCCCTACATTTTTTTTCTTTTCTTTTTTTTTTTTTTTTTATTAACAATTTTACCAAATCATTTTCACATTGGAAAAAAAGTCGCTTGGATTTAGAGTCCAGACTCTTGAAAACAATGACAAGAAAAAAATACTCTTGATTCTATCGGATTTTTGCTTGAATCAAAAAGAAATCCGCTTAAATTAAGAGGCTTGGTTCTCAATTTAAGCAAAAATCCGATTGAATCAAGAGTATTTTTTCTTGTCAATGTTTTTGAGAGTCTGGGCTCTAGATCCAAGCAACTTTTTTTCCAGTGCAAAATTCTACTATTTCCTTGGATGAATTAAGATTAACTTTAAAAAAAAGGTAAAATAAAACTCTGGACAGGTATTTTCGCATTTAAAGGTAGAATGTTGCCCGCAGGGTAAGATTATTTCGAGAAACGCCACTACGAGAAACGATAGGCCGGGATTTTTAAAAAATGGACGCTGTCTCCGGAAAAAAAGGTACTTCAAGAGACGCTGTTACGAGATAAGGGTTACGTCCAATGAAGATAGTTTTCTATGCAGGTAGATGCTTTTAGTTCCTTTTTGCGTCTTGTAATCCAATTAAGTAAGGGCGAAATAAGACAGAGAGGAAATCACAAAATACTCACCTCCTATACCTACTTTCGATATTTCGATAAAACTTAAAAGCGTCATGGAAACCATTTATTCAATATGCCATGAAAACCATTCATTCAATATGACATGGTAACTATAATGCAGGAGATAAACGGAAAATAGAAATAAGATGAACAAATAAAAATAAAGGTAATGCTCCCTTCCACAATACTGAGATAAGCCAGTGATTGGTCAAGCATCAATTCCACCCCCAGGATATCAGAAACACGCATGATACGAGTTTTGCCTGAAGAGGAATTGAAGGCGCTTTTACATGACGCGCGACGAGACAGCGACGCGATGTTCTGTATTTCATGAGAGGCTGTATTTGCCTGTAGAGAGGCGGAATGATAAAGTGCGCATACTTAGGAGTACACCGATAGAAAGTTCATTATTATATACTTTTTTTTTTTTAATCTTCTTTTCTTTTATGCTTTTGTCACAATGAAGCGTGAAAGAAATCCAGAAAAGCTGAAACCAGGCAATTCCACGTCGTAGGAGGCATTAAATGTAAACGCAAGTTTTTACACGAAATGCAAAATAGCGAACGCTTTATACGGAACCTATACCTCGTGGTGCACAATGCATTATTCGATTTTTTTTTTATTTATCTATACCTCGTGGTGCACAATGCATTATTCGATTTTTTTTTTATTTATTAGCCATTAGATGCGTTGTAGTCAAATATACTACTACAATACAATTTATCATCCGGGAATTCACAATGCAAACGAGGATGACGACTTTTTGTTCAATTTGTTAGGCAGACATTTTTGTAGTTTTGGGAGCCCTAAAATATTTAAAAAATCTTTGATCAACTGTTGTAGAAAATTTTATCATTTGTTAAGATTCTCTGTCAGCTTTTTTTCAGTATTACACGAACATGCGAAGCTGCAAGAACTGAAAGGGAGCAGTTTAGTACTCAAATTCAACCTTTAGATCTTAAGACCAACTAAAGCAATGAGCAGACAAAAGTCCTTAAATTCTTCAATACCTCACTACTAAACATTTAAATTCATCTTTTTATACCAATTCTTCCAATAACATATGTATTCATGTAACAGAAATGTACTTTTTTGTTTCCTTTTACTCCCAAAATTTTACGTAGCCTTTTTTTGACACCTCAAAATTTAATGTACAGACTCACCTCACGTGCTTTATAGCAATTAGAAGCTGTGGAGCATTATAATTCTTGTATATCATATGCCACAATTTATTCATTTATTTATTTTTTGGTTACAAAAATATGTTATTGTATCTTAGACTTCCCGTACGTTCTGCAATCTTCAAATATGTAATCCCACATATTATCAGAGGGTGAGAATGGCTTAAGATGTTCAGGCACCCATTAAATTTTAACATATTATTTTGTTATTTATTTTTATCCTCTAAATAATTTGTAACGCACTGAATATTAACTTTCTAATCGTATCGGACATTTTACTTGATCCACCAAGATTAGTTCAGTCATGAACACAACGGCCATTCATAAAATGCGTAACGCTAAATTCAGAATATTTCGACCTCACCTCACCTCCCACATTATACAACGCATTTCAAAGGCTCCAATGGACCACAAGACATGGTATAAAAAAAAGTACTGCAATATACGTTTCACTAAAAGAATAGTGCGTGACAAACAATGCACTAAAACATTCTATATTCAGCTCTCAAATAGATTTTTCTTTCGCCTCGCGGAAAACAATGATTCGTTGATACGGCTTGATTTTTTGCGTTATTATATTATTTCTTTTTTCAGATGTCTTCTAGTAACCCTCGCCCAATCCTTTCTCATATTCAAAATCTTTTCTTCACCCTCACATCTGAGAGTTTTTCTCTCCTGTTTTGATGGTGCCCAGGACTGTTTAATATTCGGGCATTCCGGGTGATCTTCGAGCCAATTCATCAGCTAAGTAAGCTCAATTAATCCCTTCATGAAGGGGTCGGTTACTTCCAAAGATCTTTTTCTTTTAAATGGAAAAATCATCCACCACTGGATTTTTCAGTGGCAGATTTCTACCTGTACTAAATGTCCTCCCGCACTGCTTATTTCAATCCGTTCATCTGGAAAATTACAATTGACTCGACATCGGCAAGTAGTCCTGACTAGACTTACAGAAATGGTCACAAAAATTTCGCCCATAAATTTTTGATGACCCAATCAAATCGCCCGTCGTGTAATTCGTGTCCAAATTATTTTTTGATAGTCGAACACGTCCTTCTATGTTGCCTTCTTTACGAAGAAGCACGATAACGCCTTTTCCCCTGCCCTATTTCCTATCTTGGAAATTTATTTTTGAATACCTATTCTGTAAAACTATGCGCTGCACTAAACTTAAAATATAACACGACTCCCCCCCCCCTTCACCCTACGCCACACACTGGAGATCCAGTGATGGGCTTTTTCCCACTATTAAGCATTGTATTATTGTTCTTTTAAATGTATCTCTCTTCTAATCCTTGTGCCTCTGAATTGTCCGAAGACGATGAATTTGTTGGTTGGCTCTCTTCCCATTCCCGTAGCAACGTATCTAAGAAAGAAGAGATCATCTATCCTAGCCAAAATTTCCATTCATTCTTCACATCCTCCATCTAGCCTCTTGTGTTCCTTTCTCTTGTATATTTTCAAAACTTAGAAGAATCAAAATTAAACCAGGTAAAGGAATCGGATCTAAGCTCTGTCCTCTTTATTTAAACGTCTGTGTTCAATCAAAATTTCAGAATTCTTCAAGGATTAGGTATTGCTTTTATCAATAGAATAAAAGCATGGTCCAAAACAAAAACTTCAAAGCCGGAAAAGTTCTTGACAGTAGGCAGATTGAGAATTATACCAAAATTGGCATGAATTGGGCTTGTATGATTTCGCCTGTATATTGCATATGTATGTATCTATGGTTACGCACCATCACTTGTCTCACCCATCTTCCAAATTCTTTGTAAGGACATTAATAGCCTAGGATGCTGAATGTCTAAAAATAAAATAAGTAACTAACTTTCCTTCTTCTTCCCACGTATATACAAGCTCCTCTGATCCAGCTAGTTTGTCATTATTCTCTGCCCTTTCCCCCATTTTCCCTACAGGGTTAATAAAATCAGGCGAAAAAGCTGCATTAAGGCAAGAATATGGAATTCTTGTGACAGCCTTGGTCACTGCCTGGGCACGAGACTGAGAAGATTTAGCCGATGGCGAGGCGTGAATGATCGATTATTGATATTTCTTTATAAAAAGCTATGGGTAAAGAATCGATTACTAAGGTTTTTGCGAACACCCTGTTTTTCGATCATTTTCCATAAGTTTAAATGGCAAATTAATCGATTTATCGCAAAGCACGCCACGCCACTGGATTCTTCAAACACCCTGTCTATCGATCCTTTTCCATAAGTTTAAATGACAGATCAATCGATACATCGCAAAGCACGCCACGCCACTGGATTCTTCGAACACTCTGTCTATCGATCCTTTTTCATAAGTTTAAATGGCAGATCAGTCGATATATCACAAGACACCACGACGCCCTGAATTTTAGCACAATCAACCGGCAAAGCATTCGAGTCTTGGGTGCAAATTGTATCAATTGTGATTTGCTTATGAAATTCATGCTTAAAAAAAATTTCAAACAATTAGTTCTCTCCTTATTTTGTTATTTTTAGCGCGATGTTTAAATCGCTTTGTGATATTTCTACAGACGCGTTACAAAACAATGAACAACTGCAATTAAAAGACGAGGCGTTTTACCCAGAGACGATATTTTGAAGTGACGACGATGACGAAAAAAAAGTCGGTTAAGAAGGAAAGGTCATCATTTAAGACGAGTTTGAGAGAACGGCTGCCATGCCAGTTGGTTATGTAAAGGTCGTTCCTCCCTTCAGCATTCAAACGAGGGTGCTGTGGGGAGGGTGTCGCGAACATTGGGGTCATAAAACAAGGGGAAGAGTATTAAAAAAGACACACTGAATAAGAAAAAACCGTAATGTTTGAGGAGCCCTCGTTTCGACAGTGAGGCTGTGGAGAGTCACATAACTCGATTGACAAGATCTCGTTACTTTCCTGCATGAGGGATCGTTATTGCAAATGATTTTGAGACTTTTTTTCATCCTCCTTAAAAAAGGTTTTTTGGGTGTTGGTGAGAATTTTTGTATTAGTGCCTTATCGTAATTTTATCCGAAACAAGTAATAGATGTTTTAAAACATATTCACTGGAAAAAAACACATTGGATCTAGAGTCCAGACTCTTGAAAACATTGACAAAAAAAAAATACTCTTGACTCGATCGGATTTTTGCTTGAATCAAAACGAAATCCGCTTAAATTAAGAGGCTTGGTTCTTGATTTAAGCTAGATTCTGATTGAATCAAGAGTGCTTTTTCTGTTCGATGTTTTTAAGAGTCTGGACTCTAGATCCAATGTGTTTTTTCCAGTGTTGCAAACAACAATATCTCTTCTGTATTTTATTTTATTTTTTTTTATTTAATTTTAATTATTTTTTATAAGACCATAATCGATTTGCCATCACGCACTTCTCAATTCTTTTAAAGTTTTTTTAAAGCATGCAATTCTCTGAAATAACATTCATACCTTCTTTCTTAAAACTAAGGACTGATATGCCTATGGGAAACATTTGTCCTGAAAAGTTGTTTTATTCATGATTTTTCTTGAGAGATGACGTAAAGTAATAAAATAAATTGAAACGAACATCGATAGACACATTTTCTATTAAATCCAGAATTTTAATAAAGTTAAAAGATGAGTAAATGAATGGAGTTGTGTCAATATTTGCATATCATTAATTTATATTTTGCTTTTTGTAACCCACCATCATCCTTTCGGTGTAAAAACGCTTGAGTAGATACAGACTTTAATCTGTTAGTGCAAGAAAGAACGATATTTTTTCCATTTTTAGAACGTTATTTTATTTTTTTAATACAATTTGATTAAATAATTGTTATTTGATTCGTTGGAAGAACGCACGCATGAGTTGACAAAATTTTACAGAATAACAAAACAAAAAATATTTGTTGGATTTTGGAGGAGTGTAGTAAAATGGTAAAAGCAAGAGACTCTGAAAGAAACTGGTACAGAGTTGATTGTTATTTTGCTCATTATTACTAGGGGCGTCCGATCAGCCTCTTGCAAAAATCGCAACTTTTACTCAGGATCTTCTAATGCTATGTCTAAGAATACTTCAAAATCCCTCTGTCACTCTTAAATAAAATCGCAAGACTTGCCGCAACCTTTCTAGCCGGTTTGTTGCATTCAAAATATCATTAACCTATGACGGTTACAAATTGAGACACCGGCTCATCAACAGAAAGAGATTTTTCAGATTATCGTACTTAAATACAAAAATATCAAAACTATTACATTTTATTGCCCAAAATGAGAGAACGTCTAATATACATTGTCAGGGTCTCTCATATTTATGCCTTGCCCTTGCGTGAAGTCAGTTTTATTTATTTATTTATTTATTTATTTTTTTTTTTTGATAAAAAAAATACCTGTAAGTTACAGATGAATAACCGCAAAACGAATGGGCTACTTCAGTAATATTTAATTCCTGCATCTTTGAAAACTAGAGAGTGCACGGAGTTCAAAGGAATTATCCCCGATTTTTTCATCAATATTAACCGACGAAAAACTAGCTCAAAGTTGCATATTTTGAGCTCGTTTTCGTGGGATGATATTGTTCAAAAACATCTGGGATAATTCCTTTGAACTCCGTGCACTCTCTAGTTTTCAGAAATGCAGAAATTAAACCTTACTAAACAAGCTCATTGAAAACCAGAAGTTTTAACTTTCAGCCCCTTAAAAAATCAAAATTCAAACACAAGTGCAGTCCACCTCAAGTCGCGTGCAAATCAGTTATCCTCTTCGGGGTAGGCCATAATGACAATAAAATTACACCAGGAGCGCCGAATATCAATAAGCAACGCACGAGCCAGAGGGGTGCTAAGGTCACAAACGGAGCAAGTGCGTGTCCCAAATCCGGGTGTAGGCCGCTTTGCGGACACCGCCTGCAAAGTTGTGTAAGGTGTAAAAGCAAAGGTAGTTGAGACCCGTGCCGGGAAACCGGTTCGTAGGAGCACACGTTGGCCCTTCTTGGGTCGGGATCATGACAGGGTGGACCTCTGGCGCGCGTGGCCCGCTTCGGAAAACCTGATCGAGGGGTTGCTGACATCCTCGTTTGGGCCCCAACCTGTCACCCCTCGTCCTCAAGGTGGCACGCGCAGGGATGATTAATCTCAGAGTCAAGTGTACAGAGGGGATAAATTTCTGAAGGACGAGCAATGAAATAAGAGGTAAAAAGGAAAAACCAAATCGATTTTAATTTTAATCGCAAGTCTTAAAACACGTTTCGATTCGACGATTTAAGTGAAAAATTGCGAGCTTGCCTGATTGATCTGTTCAGAGGCTCTTTCTGATTAAAATTATAATGGGAGCAACGTGAAGAGGGAATGGGGGTTGTGGAAATTGTTATATTTCACCTTCAATTTTTGAGGTAGTGCAAAACACATCCTCCTCGTGATAATATTTCTTTGTTAGAGGATTTGTGTCTTGCTGGGAGTTTTCTTACATCTGGCCACACGGTTTGGATTCTGTCGAACTTTACCAAGACGATTTTGAGGATTGGTCTGTGTCCTAAACTTTTGTCTGCATAGGTAGTTTGAAGGGAAATAAATAACAAAGATCTAATCAGATCTTCCTTTTTCCCGATTTTTTTCAAAAGAATGCTTCCATATGAATTGCCGTTTTTTTTATTCTTTTGTGAGCTTCACGTAACTTAACATCTTTTTTTTTTAAGATTGTTGAAAGAGCAATTGTGTGACTTAACACTGCACATAATTCGTTTTTTAATCCCTCCATACATTGAAATTCACTTGCTAATAGAGCCATTCAAATTCGAGCTGTTTGGTTTGAAAAACTGTGCAAGTGAGATATCCTCACTACTTTCTCTTTGAAATGATTGATTTGAAATTAAAAATAGAATACTTGAAGAGATGAAAAACCCAAAAATGTCTATCTATCAGTGACAATATTTCTCCAAGTTTAGCTTTTATGGAGGACAAAGGTGAACTCATAATAAAATGATTTCTCACGGATGGAAATAAGGCTGGAACCCTAACATGCGAAACTTACACGGCTAATGTGAAAAAAATCGATGGCTGAAATTCAAAAGTAAGCATGAGACTTCAATATATTTCATGCGCGTCAGCTTATATTTTAATGTGTGGACCTGTCGGATAAATTAACTTTAATCATAGAAATCGTCTTGAACTTGCTGTGACTGGGGTTGAGTATTTCCCTCTGATTAACATACGATGTAAACAATGCCTCAGAGTCATACAGTCATTCCCTCAAAACATGATATTTAATGAAAATGGAAAATCCACAGAATTTCAAGGAAGAAAAACTGAGATTCATTGAAAACAGATATATGCTCTGCTTTTGACCTTGACACTCATTACAAACTTACCATCAAATTAAAAGGGAAAATCCACAGTATTTAAAAGAAGAAGAACTGAGATTCATTTTAAAGAGACATTTTACAAATTTTACAAAGAAAATGGCATGATGTAGCGTGTGCCAGAATTTCGTGAGGCTGTACACTGAAAAAAAAGGTGCTTGGCTCAAGCATGATGATTCTTGAATTTGCCACCAATAATTTTTTTTATCTTGATTTAAGCTGAATTTTTCTTGATAAAAGAAATAATGCTTAGGTTAAGCAACAAAGTAGTTTATATTAAGCAGCAAAGCCTTGATTTAAGAATAAGAACAAATACTTCTTGGCGGCATATTTAAGATTCTTTTTCTTTCAGTGAGAAATCAAGGCCTTTTAACTCATCAGCTGACATATTCCTAACCTAGTATATAAAAATAAACTCATAGTTGAATGTGGAATGTAGTCGTTGTCCCTTTCTTTGATTGAGTGTTCAACATAATGGTGACCCCGACGTGATACCTAACTAAAAAGTTCGTTGTGCAGTGATAAAGATATGAAGTAGGCGCTCGCCACCATATCCTGAAAAAAAATAAAAACGAAAGTACGAAGTAGACGCTCGTCACCGTACAGTCATAGTTCAGCATTGTGTGCAGTAGACGCTTGTCACCACACTAACTGAAAAAATAAAGTAAAGAAACCAAGGCCTACAAGTGCTTGCTCTAAGATTAATTTGAGAGGTTTATGTTAAAATCGGTTACTTTCAGGATGAGTCGGTGAGCCGATCTCCTCGAAATTAAAAGTATCTCCCAAGTCTGTGAATGATGAGCTCTGCTCTGGCTCCTCACTGAATGACCTCCGAGGTGATTGCGCGAGCTGCGTCGCCGGATGACCCCACCGGTGCCGTGACCTGCGCCGCGCAACAGCCCCGACACGACCGTGAGAGAGGTCCCGGGGTCACCGCTACCCCAAGATCCAGACGGGGTAGGTTGGGACCGGTTTCACGGTGTCTTCACTTGTGCTAGGATCTGGTGCCGATCCTTATCGAAGTTGCCAAGTTCCGAGTGGCAATTTGACTGTCCTCTCTTTAAGGCGGTATGGTATAAAATAGTTTGGCTCCTCTCTTGTCACTAAAGAACATGAAATATCTCTGTGCTACTGGGAAACGATATTGTATGATTTTAAAATGAGTTAAATGCGGTGTGTAGAAAAACGTTCCAATGATATCACTCAGCTTCATTTGTTGACTTTAAGAGAGCTAAATACCCTGAGAAGAAGCATGATTCAAAATTGATGGATCACACGAAGAATTATTATGCCGTTGCATGGAGTTATCAAGTTTTTCGGCAAGGGAAAAAAAATAATTGGAAACTGGTCTTATTTTTTTCAAGCTTTAGGGTCCGGTAAGTATACAAGTGTCAGTTTATTCCTACTTTCCTTGCCGAAAAGTTTCAAACGCGATAACACCGTTATACGTCTGGGTGTTATTCAAAGATTAAGAAGTGCATTATAGCCTCCACAATATCGGAATTGAAAAGTGCTAGGAACAAGTATTTTAACCTACCTATCGGAGTTGCAATTAAATGAAGAAAGCTTGATTCAGATAACTAATAAAATAAAGTTAAATATCATCGTAAAATTAACAAGCATTCAACAAATTATTGAGAATCATGTTGTAAATGATTTCATTGATACGTTATTTTTTAATTCATGTCATGTTTTTATGTCAAATAGTCAGTTTTTCCCAAGGTTACCGAGGCATGAAATGTTAGGCTTTTCTATTTTTTTCCCCCGAGAATTGATGATTTGGATTGGATTTGGGGATTTAGGGAATTTTTTTGAATATGCTGCAATTTTAAAATAATTGTTTTGGTCAATTTCATCTAGATTCTTATCACAGCCGGCAACAGTAATATTGAACTGATATTTGATTGAAGTGAAGTGCTCTATTAATATAAATTGCACGTCTTTAATACCAAACTTGTATATATTATTTATTAAAAATGTCAACAATAACACCAGTAGAAATTTTAATGATGAACGGGGATTCTGTGATATTAGGAGAACTTGCCTCGGAAAAAGTGAATCATAGTACATTCTGCCAAAGTAAAGGAGCTTTTATTTACTGGTCCTCTCCAGAGTTCTGGGTGTTAAGTCAAAATTGTAATCACGAAGTAATCCATTTAGTTGAAATTAGCATAGCAAACATTGATTCATCGAGTAATGCATAGTTCTCGTGAGTACTGTAGAACTACTTTAAAAAAATGTTAATAATTTATTTTTTGTAACAATTTTAGTGGGTATGTTGGAAAATTTTAAATGAGGATAAATCGACTGCAAGTTTAATGGAAACGGAAGTTTAAACAAATATTCTCAAAATATGGTGAACATTTTGTTAGCATCCGACAAAATTCTCGTGCCGCGTCGCTTTCGCAGGCTATTCCGTGTTTCGCGCTGCGAACACAAGCCAAGGTCCACGAGTCGGAAAGGATTTTGGAGAGGTCGGGGGAGGGGGCGGTTTGGGATTAATGTAATTAGATCGAGCTGGTCGGAGTCGCCGGTGAAGTTTGGGCGAAGCAAGAGCGACGGGTTTTCGAGCACGGGCGGATAGGGGTGGGACCAGGGTCGGCGCGAGGGAGGGGGAGGGGGAGGAGGAAAGAACAAGGAACCGGGAACAATAAAGCGGGAGAGAGGTAAGTTGGGAGTTCGGGACACTTGGAAGGAGGCGGGCGGCGCACGGTGGGTCGAGTCAATTGGAGAGGTCGCACACAATTTGGAAACTTTAAACGCTTATAACTCCGTTTATACTAAACTTTGAGGTTCTAAAAGTGATTTCATTGGTTTCTTCGTAAAATTTACTTTCCGGAACACCCCTTAAAATTTAAAAGGTGACGAAATTAACATCAAAATTTGCGGGTTTAGCCAGAAATTTCGTGTCCGAGCTCTCTAATTGACTTGGTCCACTGTGCGGCGGACAGCGAACGGTCCCAGTGAGAATTTAAGAGAGCGCGAATTGAAAATGGCTGGCCCGAAACTTTGCGAAGGGTAGCTCACCCCCTAAAACCGACCGCGGACCGCGGCGCGGCGGCGGCCATAACACCCTCTCCTCCACCTCCACCCACCACCCCCCGGAACCGTGGCACCTCTGGAGTCGCTAGCGTATTGATCTTCGGACGTCCGGCGTCTTGTCCGGTATCTACAATTCGTCTAAGTCATGTAAGACAACAGCTCGATGCCCGACCGAATTCAGCATTTTACCCTCGCGGCCGCCCCTCAGCCCTCGCCGCCACCTTTCGCCCCCTCTCGCCGCCCCCACCCCACCGCCCGACGCCGTCTCTCATCACCCTCTGCCGAAACCCTTTTGACCAGCCGCACCCTCCGCCCGACGCCGCGACCTTCCATTCTAGCTCGCCGCTCTTCGCGAGTCTAGTTATAACCTTCTGCAAAATGAAAGGATCCTCTTCGACGCAGTGTTCTATATTCCCAATTTCGCACGCTGAAATTCAGATATTTTAACAAGCTTTAACGATGTGAGTAGGAAAATTGAGATGAACGTTTATCGAGGAAATTAAATGTGGGTATAGCCACAAAATTTAGGTAGACACATAAAAAGTTGCTCGTGTAAGACTAGCCTCAGACGTTAGAAATCAACGAAAAAATCGAGACTTGTTTTAACTGAACCAAGCAAGCCGTGTGAAATTAAAATTTTTGAACATAAATGTTCAATTGAAAGTATACGACTTTTAAAATGATGGAGTCAAGGTTGTTTTTGTCACGAGTTGTTACGGAGAAGCAGATCTCGTTTTCATCAAAGTCGATATTAAATTCATGTCTTTCTTTTAAGAACGGTGCTTCTCTTGAATATTAGTTTGAATCTCTGAAAAGGCATATAATATGCAGGTCCAACGCATGCATGCGCATGCTCGCCAAATCCTTCTGTAGTAAACTACTTCTCCGACAAGAAAAAGGAAGGGAAAAAGGGGGGAAAAAACTCTATGCATGTATTAAAATTAATTTTTCCACGAATCGAATTTCTATGACTGACGAAATTCAAAAAATTAAGGTGATTCGACAGCATGTTTGATCACGTGTTATTAAAAATTACGTGACAGGGCTTGTAGTCAAATAGAATGCAATCAGTCTACGGCAATGAATCTCAAGTTTTCTCATTTTTTACATTCAATCATATCACTACATTCCTCAACAACCTTCAATGCCTCAAAACATTAACTAAAGCACTCGCAACCTTTCCTTTTGAAGTTTCCAACATCATAGTTCTGTCGAAATTGGCAGCATACAGCGGAACACTGAGAGGTCGCGCCTCGCACCGTCGCGCCTTTAATTGCGCAGACGCAACACGGACATCCACCAAGCACGAATAGTTGTATCTCTGCGCCGTAACAGACTGATTTGAATTTGATCGTTGTATACTCGGTAAAGAGCTCAGGTTGGACGAGAAAACGACGAGATCTTGTTGGACGTGGCAACAGGGTTTCAGCTCGGGGCGTTGGGGACGGCGATCGTTTTTCAGCGCGCGACAATGCCCCAAAATCCCGATATTGCCCATTAATTTTAAGATTCCCCGCGAATTTATCCTTATTCATTTCCGGCTTTATCAATTCGCTCATCTTTGACCACAAACAGAGCATGATTATATTTCAGTTTTCGGCGTGGCCCGTGAAAGAGGCTCACTCCTATGCAAATGCGCTCTATCGAGCACGTCAGACGCGTTATGCGGCGCCGCCGGCCGCCCGGCCCTGGTCCCCCATTATGTAAACACGGTAAATAGTGGTGCAGGATCATTGCCAAATGAATACAACCTGTTTTCCCTCGTTTCTGCTAAGAGACTTACGGATATACCACGAGAACAGAGAGCGTTTTCATGGTTATTTTTAAAATACTTATCATGTCATTTTACTGAATTTTCAAGGTTCCCTTTAAACCGTGGTGCAGAATCATTGCCAAATGAATACAACCTGTTTTCCCTCGTTTCTGCTAAGATACTTACAAATTTACCACGAGTGCAATGAGCGTTTTCATGGTTATATTTAAAATACGTATCATCTGATTTTATTGACTTTTCAAGGTTCCCTTTAAGTTTACATACGTTATTCAATTGTGCACTATACGGATTTGTCGGACACAAGAGATACAACTAGGAAAATAGATCTTTGGCGGGTTATATTGCACAAAAATCATTTTTAGCACCTGAGAAATCATTGTTTTCTTTACTATACATTGTGACTACACTCCAACGTTGCATTTCTACTCGCATATTGTATTTTTAAACGGTTGAAAATTTCGAACTGAAGATTATACTGATTTCATCGATTGCACGCTAAAACCAACAAAATTCTGGATGGAAATCGCACATTCGTATTTCTGTAAAAAATTGAACTATACGGATTTCAATTTTAAGTACGTCTCTTTGCCTAAATGAAAACGACAGAATGCCCAAAAACACCCCAAAACGCTCAAATTTCCACACTTGTAATCACGCATTTTCGAATCTACAGGGCTCGTAAGCACTAGATTTCATAACTGGCAACCATGTTTCCTGAGGAATTCTGATTTATATAAAGTAACAATCTGAAAAAATTTCATAATTATTCTCACGTCAAATTTGTTTTAAAATGTATTTGCTCCTCATCTCGACAAAGAGGCAGAATTAACTGATTTAACTTACTTTATTTCAGTCGTGGGATAGATTCATAACAGTTTCCGTGATTATTTATTTACTAGGGGGCCCTGCCCCCTGACCGCTACGCGGCCCAACCCCCGGGAGGGCGCATCGCGCCCTCAGGCCCGCTTCGCGGGCCCTATACGCACATGTATAGGCAAAAATGTCCTTCCATTTTAATACACCATTTTGTGTTCGAGCTGCATCGATTTTAAAATTTTTGACGTAATACTCAGATTTGTAAATGATGAGGAATAGCTGGATGTACATAATTTCACAGTCCACTCACTGGAGAAATTTCCATTTATTATGTTATTTTTAAATAATTAATTTAAAAAAAAAATCGGATTTCGACCGTTAAGAGTTAATAATATTTGGTCCGTCCCGACGCGACGCAGCGCCTGCCTTCTCACTTTGTATCTGCTGTAAATATGAATAGAAATTCAGCAATCAAGTAAATTGACCAATGCCACAAATCGAAGCCGGAAGAATGCAGGTAAAATTGAGTTAAACCTTATACCTTGGACCTTGAACCTTGAACCCTGAGCGATGCACCGTTCCTCAACTCTTCGAATGAGGAGCCCTTCACGAGCTTTTCTATTGTTTTATTGTTTATTCGAGTCACTCAGGTAGAATCCAACACCTCAACGTTTCTAGCGGAAACGACATATCTCTCGCTATTGACATTGGACTTAAGTGAAATGAGCTTTAAAAGCTCTACAACATTAAAAGTTCGGGGTTTCATAATTTTTTGCACATCTACATCTACTACAGATGACATACATGTAAAGATCATCCTTATCGGTCCGGCAGTTCGTCAGAAATAGTGCTTCCAAGATTTTGCTTGTAGCTGTATAATATAGATGTAACTTGAAATTGCTTGCATCTCTCTATGAACAAACCTGATTGTCAGTAATCAAAAAATTCCCCATTAAACGTTGTTTCGAAAATAAATACCAAGAATAACGGAAATTATTCGCTCTAGAGAAAATAAGACGCGCAGCACAAATTTTCGTGAGATTTTACCGATAGTAAAGTCTCCTGACTTAACTGTATTTTTAGTGTAACACATTAATTTAAGGACCCGGTGCAAATGCCGTACTAATTAAACAGGATATTGAATGATGACATCTTGAAAATTTGTAAGATAATGATTGTTTCTTTAAATTCCCAGTCTTTTCAGATCAAATTACGAACAAAATTCTCTGAAAAATTAAAGAAAAAATATTCACAAATTTCCCTAGAAATCCGCGATTTGTCGAGGAAATATTGGCAACGTCTTCAAACTCATACGGCGTTCTTTCTTCGCACGACAGCCTTGGCCAGCAATGCAACGATGGTAATGAGCTAGTTGCTTCGTTTCAATGGAATTTTAAACATTTGCAAGGAGTAATCGGCCGTGATTCATCTGCGTTGAATCAAAGTGAAAAAAAAAAATAAAAAGAAGAATAATTGCAATGGCTGCAAATTAAATGTACATTGTCTATTTTTATCCTGTGTTCGTTCATAGTCTGGACTACCGGCTGCGGTGAAATTGGCCACAGAGTGTGGCTCCACACCCCAGATCGGCAAATAAACTCGCGCAATACGCCGCATATTGCGGCGTCGAGCATCAACAAAAACCCCAAAATCCGATACCTCATTTTTCTGGAACATTCTAGGTCACTATGCGTGGCAGCAACATTTGTTTTGGTTTCAATTCATGGACATTTTTAGAAATTATGTTGTTAGCCTACAAGCAAAACCCTTAAAAAAAGGGTGATTTTCAATTTGAAATTTGTAAACTTGCTTGAAAAAATAATTAATGTAAAAATAATTCCAGATTTTTCTGAATGAAGATGCCGAAATTCGTTTTAGGACGATTATTATAGCTGAACATGTTATTGACTTTAGTGATTGTATTTTTTTGTAGGTCTGGAGAACTTTCACACTTTCGGAAACATTCAGTTTGACTTCTGTGACCCTCTCTTCCGCTATAATCTGCGTGCATTTACAGGATCAAATTAGGAATTGAAATGACCAATATTCTGAATAAATTGAAGATATTATTAATAAAAATTAGATATAAATTTATGCATACAATTAACAACATTCCAGCAATCTTTATGACGCGTATCCGTTGGCACATTGAAGATTTCAGCGGAAAAAACTGTTAACGTTGATTGTAAACTTATTTACCAAAATATTTTGAGAATTTTAAACCCGAATAGGTAAAAAAGGCACACATGTGCGTGTGAAAATCGAATGTAGGCCAAGAAAAGAAATGCTGTCCTTCAAATAAAAGGGTGCAAAATTGGAAGGGTGACGACCGCAGTTAAAACCTGAGCAAATATGAGGGGATGATTCAGACAAAAAAAAGAGGGATGCAGAATCTTCTTGCAGTGCGTTGAGTTCGTTTGTGTGCGCGAAAGGGTATAGATAAGCACATGCACCTCTCTGAGGTGAGATTAAGTTTAGACATACGATGTCTTACGAAAAAAAAAAAAAAATAATGAAAACTAGGTATTTTTTTATTATTATTATTTTCTCAACTTATTATTGTGCGTTTTTGAAGATTCCGTACTGCGCATTCATTCTATAGTGACATTGTCGATGATCTGGGAATGATGTCGTCATTGTGACTGCATCAAAAAGAAAAAAATATTTTATGTTTGGTGAATGGAACCATATAGCATGTATTTCTCAATATGTATAGATACAGTTATTGAAGAAGATGATATGTTGCGTTACCCGGTAGAATTTTTGAATTCCATAGAACCCTCTAGCTTACCTTGTCATAAATTATTAATGAAACTAGGAGTTCCTATTATGCTGTTGAGAATTGTAAAGCCACCTACATTGTATAATGGCACCAGATCAAGAGTTCGTAAGTTAAGTAAGAATGTAATTGAAGCCACTATAATAATTGGATGGTGAAGGAAAAAAACATTTTTATTCAAAGAATGCCTTTAATTTGAAAAGACTATCTTTTTGAATGCAAAAGACTCCAGTTTCCGGTCAAACCATGCTTTGCAATTAGCATTAATAAATCCCAAGGCCAAACCTTTAAAGCTGTAGGTGTTGCCTTAAGAGAGGATTGTTTCTCTCATGGACAATTATTGTACGTTGCTTCTTCTCACATTAGCTCACCAAGAAGTGGGTGTATATATTTCATAACCTGCAGAGGGCGTAACAAAAAATATTTTTTATGGAGAAGCACTGAGTGAGTTCTAGAGTTCTATATTTTTTATTTAAAATAAATCATGTGTTAATTTAAATGTAATCAAATGCCATCCACTCCATGTAAAATCAAGGTCAAACTAGGGGAGCGAGAAAGTAAAAAGTTCAATTCTAGTTTAAAATTTGATCAGCATACCACTAATCTTTGCATTTTTATCAAACCAGTGCAACTCGCAAATTTTGAACAAGTAAATAAAAATACAGACACATTTGTAGTTGATCACTAATCACGGTGATTGCGCTTAGCACGAGGCTCCTGCTAGTTTGTGATTGTTTACTGCATTAAAATGTCCCATCGTGGATGTGAATATACATAAATGTACCTGGTCACACGCACCTCAGCGTTCGTTGCGTAATATGATTTCATTTCCTTACAGAAATGTATCTGCGATCACAATTTCAGCAAGTAATAATTTTTTGCCAATTAAAATAATGTTTGACCGTTAACTGAAAAAGTTTTTCTTTTGGTTTTTTTTCCGAGTATAATTACTAACCCGATGTCAGTCACATATGATTAAATGTTTATTATCGAAATTATTAGTCTATCTTTAGCAAGTGAAATCTTAAAACTTCTTGATGCTTCAGATACACTCTATACTTTCCCTCAAAATTGCGTATTCCATCTGTATCCACCTACCGGCTACCACTTTGTATCTTATGTTCACCGGCAGATTATACTAATAGTAAAGTTTCCGGAAAAATATTGCTTTTGTGCAACGCAAGGACGCATGAATCCGGACACCGTGCCGGAGTCTTAGCTTTTAAAGACATTTTGCCTCAAAGGTACGTTTAATTTTTTTTAAAAATGTTGGGCTTTATTAAAACTGTTTTTATCCTCCAAAGCGCTACTTTTTGTTAAGAAAATGTTTTTAAAAAAGCATTTTGATTTGTAAAAATCTTGGGAAAATTTTCTCCTCAGAAATACTACTTTTCGTAAAAACATTTCAACACACGGGTACATCGCCGATTAAAATTTTTGGGCAATTTAAACTGGTTTTTATCATCAGCAGTCGATTCCACCGGGCCTTGATCCGCTCCTATAGAAAATGATTTTAAAGACAAAGCGCGCGTAAAGAGAGAAAGAGTAGCTTTCTCGGAAAGCTGAAGGCATAGGGGGATGATGGATGATTCTTCTCCTTATCTACGTTATTAAAGCAGGCGCCCGGTGAAAAGGGGCTGAAAAATGAATTCCACTCAACCGCGCCGCGCGGCACCCGCTAGGGGTCGCGCCATCGCATCGCATGCCTGCCACTCGTTCGACCCTTACAACGCTCAAAATAAGTCCAACTTCTCATCCTACAAATAGTTAGGCTCGGCCATCCTATTAAAAGAGTTAAAGGGCTTTCTTTGCGTTCATTAAAATTTCTTGCTCTCCACCTCGCAGCTTCGCTCGTCCTCCTTTGAGGCCCCTCATCCCTCCCGTCCAAATTTTCATCTCTCACCTCCTCCGCCTTCTTGCGCCCTTCCGCCTCCCCCAACCCGAGCCCCTACCCTTGTCATTTCCATCGCTGCCCAAGTTCGTTTTTCTCAGAAATGAGATTATCTTCATTTACCTCCTTCTCTTTCACGTCCGTGGACGGTTCCCCCCTCTCTCCACCTCCTCCCCCCACCCCACGTCTGAGACCAGACCGCGCTAGTTTAAATCAATTTCGGAGCGTCTCTGCGAGAAATGAGCGCGCCTGCCCCCCGGCGCCCGCCCCGTCTCGTGAGTTTTGCGCCCCGACCCTTACGCGTTAGGAACAGATAAATTAAGGCTTACATTTAAGGGTTGAGCGGGCGATTTATTTTGGGTTTCGAAGGACGGACCTAAATTTTGCTCGGTTTAATTAAGAAGCCCGCCCGCTTCGCCGTTCTCCACTCCTCCCCGCCCCCGCACCCCCTCGCCGGCCCCCGCTTCGTCTCTGTTCCGGGAAATAAATTGGCTCCGAGTCTCATAAATGTTTCGGGAACGTTCTTGTAATATCAATTGTCCCAAACTTGGTGGAGCTACGGAAACTCCGGGCGATCCTTAATTTGCGCATGGTCTGCGCCCTGAATTAATTTCAGTAACAAAGACCCGATGCGACTCGGAGTAAATACAAGATATACCAACGCAGAAGTGCTCTGCCGTCAGTGTTCGAAACTCACCTTTGAGTTTTAGGAGCCATGTGGCGCATAAAGCCTGATTTTTAGGCGCCATTGTAGATTTTTTAGGGGCCGTATTGACGTACGGCGCATTTAGTGGGAAGTTAGACGCAATATGTTTTCGGATCAGAAGCAGTGAGTAGCTGTAACTTGGGGAAGACAAAAGCACTAAGAATGAAATCGCGAAGAATAGAAAAAGCTTTCACTTGTAGTGCTGAAAATTCCGAGTTTTTTTTTAATTCAAATAGATTTGTTTTTGTTTCTTTATGTGACTTCCCATGAAAATCCAGATTTTTAGGGTGCAATTTTTAGGGGCCACGTTGGCGCAGAGCCTTCATTTTTTAGGCGCCATGGCCGATTTTTCAGGCTCATTTGGCGCGTTGGCGCCTGTGAGTTTCGAACACTGCGTACGGGCCTTTAAACGTCGCTAAATTTCCATTGATAAAAATCGGATTCACTCAGAATATTTTGAATATTTTTCCTCAAATTATTGAGACAATTTCGTTCGCAATTTGATTTGAAATATAACCGAACATTTTAAGGTATCTTCCTTCGGCGTTTTTCTTTAACACGACTTCACTGGAGGGCGGAGTCATCCTGTTCTAGTAGCAGATAAAATGTTGAGTTTTTGACGGCAGGTAAAGTATTTGCAAGTTGGCGCCAAAACGCTGCGTGATACCGAGTCCAGACGCGCTATTTCTAAAAAATAATCAAGGTTTTTACGACTAGAAAATAATCACATTTCAAATATTATACATTTGGACTCTATGATATATTTTTTAAAATTTTCGATCGACTTCCTTATATACCTACATTTGGACGTATTTCTGCCAAACGGAACTATGTGCTTTATGGCGTGAGCCCTGTTATGCATATATTCTTATGGATCTAAGTGCTAATGTCTTAATGCACATAGTTCCGTTTGGCAGAAATACTTCCATTTGCAAAAATGTTATTAAAAAAACATATTTTTTGCCATGTTTTATATTTCATTCAAAACGATACGAGCGCAATTTCTTGTCGTGATACAAACGTTGAAATCAAAAAATTGGTCTCGGAGAAGATGTTTATCATGATTATAATGATTTGAAGAACTCAAAAAAGCCATGCTTTTGTAATCAGAATCTGTATTTATTATGCTTTTTCTCGTCAGGCTTGCTTGAGCCGGATACCTCTAAATTTTCTTCCCAAGACCGAAGAGGTTTGGTCGGGGAGGACATGGACGCCTTAAAACCAGTAAACAAAAAATACATTACAAATCAGGCGATGATTGGCAACATCGTCAGAAATTACTATCATTTCAAGGACATCAACTCAGTCAAGAAGCACCTTTGAGCTTGCATTGTTCAATTTGAAGCAAACAATTGAACTGATTTTTTTTAAAAAAAATGGAAAAGTTCTCAGGATGTCTATTTATTTATTATTTCATTCCTTTATACTTCATTTCTTCAAAATATTTTTTTTTCCATCAGGAAGATGCACTGCGGCACTACCAATTTTTCTGTTTTCAGTGGCAGTCAACACTCCTATGAGACGAAGAAATTATGGATGTTGATGAGTTGCAGCCTGTTGTCCCTTTGGTAAATTTTTGCGATCGACTATGATGGACAATACCTGTTCCATTAACCGAGGTCGTTAGTCAAAGTCGATATCAACGTAAACGGTGCCCACTGTGCAAGATGATTTTGGCAAGAAATAGGATGTTGAACAGGTTAGCAATATTCGATAAAAAGGTAATCTACCTGGGCCCCTAGCAGGAACAACCCTAAATTTAACCGAAGTTCTGGGGGAGGGGGGGGGTAGTGTTGAGAATACGCCGCCCCATCTCCATGGTAACAATAAGTAAAAAATATCGATCTTGACTCGTATCTCTGTCTCTCCATTCTCTAACTTTTTCATTATGTATCTTATTCTCTTATGTGAACAATCTAAATTTAAAAAGGTAAAATTAAAAGGTGAATAACGGGATTTAATTTTCCTCATTTTACTCACAATTTTAAGTTCAATTAAAATTGTATTGTGAATAAACGAATTTCTCTCCAAACAGGGTTTTGATGTATCCCAATGACAAATTTTTTTATCGAAGTCCCGATTTTTAAATTCGGCTCCAGGATCTACAAAATAAGAACTTTTAAAAGCCTCACAGGAAAAAGGAAATCAAGCAATCGGCGCTTCTGCCGGTGGTATTTTGTAAAGTGGAAAAAACCGTCGCTTGGATCTAGAGCCCAGACTCTTAATAACATTGACAAGAAAAACCACTCTTGATTCAATCCGATTTTTTCTTGAATCGAAGAGCCAAGCTTCTTGATTTTAGCCCGCGGATTTCCTTTTGATGCAAGCAAAAAGTCCGATTGAATCAAGAGTATTTTTTCTTGTCATTGTTTTTAAGAGTCTGAACTCTAGATCCAAGCGACTTTTTTCCAGTGTGGCAGCATTCAAAATGTACAAGAGAGCGGTATGACTCAGTCACATTCAGTTGAACTCGTAGAAACCGCTTTGAATCTTACCCGATCGCTCGAGTCCCAGCGAAATGAAAACCGTGTGGCGCAGTTCGGATGAAAGGGAGAGCACACAGAGAGCAGTGACCACTTGTTGAGATTTTTTAAAGACAGGATATTTCTGACGCCGGCTTGGCCACTCACCCCTGTGCACTCGTGTTCCCAGCCTCCTGATTCCCAAACCCCCGACAAGAGAGTCCAGCAATTCGCCTTTGACCTCGCATCTCTTAATGCCATCTCTCGATTATCGCATGGTTAATCACGTCATCTTACCGGCTGGATGGTATGCCGTAAAAGCCTATCAACGATCTCAACTTTCGCTCCCGGCTTCAGCTTTTTGAGAATACGTTATTTAGATTAGCATGCCTTTACCAACAATCTCACACACTAAAACAAAAGTATGTTAAAAAAAATAAAAAAAAAATAAAATGAACCCTTACGTAAGTTATAACTTATACTGATGTACATAGGAAGAACGCCGTATGAGCCCTCAGACGTTGCCATATTTCTCTCAATGATACCTAATTTTTCTTAAAAATCTTTCATGCTTTTTTTTTTTTCAAATTTTTCAGACAATTTTGTTTGCAATTAAATCTAAAATATCTGAAAATGTCAAGCAAAAAAACGCATAACTTTTCTGGAAAAGACATGTTTTACCGGGGGAAATTTGGTAATTCTCGAATGTTCATACGGCTTTCTTCCATAGCACAGCAGTAAAGAGGAGTTTTATTTTTTCTTTTTTTTTTGGGGGGGGGGGCAAGTAAGAGAGGAATTAATTCAGGGTAAATTAGTCCATGGAAGACCGTCAACGAAGCCGAATAGGAAAGTTGGTAAAAGTGTAAATCCAAATAGGAAAATAAAACGGGAAATGTGACAACACCCCTCTGAAATGTGAAGGAACGCCACGATTGATTAAAATATTTCACAGAGCAAATGTATGTTTCGTCAAATACTGATGATAAAAATGAGGCAGTTAAATTCAGCGCTGTAATTTGAACCCTGGTTTGAACATACTGATCTGAAAGACAATTGTCAGATATTGCAACATTCGAGCTTCTAATCAACCCTGAGACTCCTTAAAGTGGAAATTTCCGAACGGAATATTTCCCGGAAGGAAAAGGAACTTTCGTCCTATATCGCACACATGATAAGCATGTACCTCCTACGCTCAATTTACAACTAAATAGCCGGGAGGAACGGAAGTATAATTTTATGCTCCGAAGCCATGCATTTTGCCTAATCGCATAAGTGAAGGCAACATCTAGAGGAAAAGCGGAATGAGAAAAAACCTTAATTGAAGAAAAATTCCACTGCAGGCAGATTCAATTACAGAGAACTTCATTTCTTTTCTAATCCGTGCTCGGAGGGCGTAATTCAACTTCTCGCAGAGGTTTTTTTCCAATCACGATGCAAGATAGATTATGTAATGAAATGAATGATGGGCACGGGAAAAGACTGATAGGAACCGGTGAAAGACTTAGTTCTATACTGGGAGGCTCCGAAGAAATTGCCAACGAGTGAAAAAATGTCATACGTAGGTAATGAGATTCTCGTTAACGTAATTGAGTGGGTGCCAATTTAAAGTGTGTCCCTCGTCTTGAGTGCAATTACCTTTGCTTTTAACTTTATTGACACGCAAAACAACGAATTTATATTTTTCACTTTTCCTGACTTCTTACCCTTCCTGAATCGTTTGAATGTTTAACAGAAATGTATAACCACCGGTTCCCCTACAAAACTCAAAAATAAGTTTTTCAGTAAAAAGGAATCAGGGATTGGTCAGGAAAATGTAGTAGCGAGACAAAACACGATAAAAATATGTTTATGTAGGTATAACACACAACACTAGAACGCGGCCTGGGGGGGAAAAGCTAAAATTGACACCAATTAAAAATTTTTGACGTTTCGCCTAAACCCTTGAGCATTTTCAATCGAGGAAATAAAACAATATGTTAAAATCTAAAATACGGTCACTTCTGAGTCGAATCCTTGGCACTCCAGTCTAAGAGGTGACCCAATTTTCGATTTAAACCTCAATTTACTTTTTTTATCTCTTCGATTGAAAATGCCTGAGAGTTTGGGCAAAAAGTCTCGAATTTCTTATTTGTGTCAATGTTAGCCTTTTTTCCCAGGTCGTTTTCTGTGTTATGTATAAGTATATATATTATAAATTAATAAATTTTGGTCGAATTATAATGAAACAGAGGATCGTATTCGATAGTGGTTCATGTATCGTTTGGTTCAAAACAATAGAGCATGACCTCAAACCAAAATTGTAGGATAATTTGTCAAAAAAGTTGAAAATGAAAAATTTTGTAGCAATTTCACTACTTTTGGCCAATAAGTACTCGTACGAATCAAAAATCTATCACAAAAACCCGTTCCGTCACATAACTCAATTGACTTTTGAGGCTATGTCTATGTTTTGAACCAATCGATATCGATACAATCTCACCCGTTTGATGTATCGAATATGTATTACACGATGGATGGAGCATTTAACGCGGAATTTTCTTTCAAGGAATACCCACAATGCTCTTGAAGTTTATGTGAATGTACCTAGAATCCGTGGAGCCTGGGTTCGAGAGACGTAAAACTTTAGTGTAGAGTTACGAGAGGAAAACAATTTGGAAAATTCACGAGCCACGAGCGAGGAGCTAGAAAATGAAAGACCATAAGTAGAGGAGAGAAATAATTTAGTTTGTAAACTGCTAGCCGGACGAGTATCAATATCGGCCATTCCCCTGCGTCATCCCTGCGGGTATTCTGGTCGGGCCAACTAGGAGGAGGAAAGGGGATGGGGGGTGGGAGGCGGGGGTGGAGGTCGCGGCGGGCGAGCAGAAGAGGGTAAGAGCGCGGAACAAAAAGGAAAGCAGAGGAAATTTGTTTTCCCTTCAATTCTCACTTAGTATTCAGAGAAATAACAAAGGGTCAGCTAAGAGGAGGAATAGCCTTAACTCAAACTCGAAAAGCTTGAAGATCCCATTTGCATATTTGGCCGTTAATAAATTACTCTAAACCTCGAAAGGCCACGGCAAAGAGCTGACAAAATAAAGGGAAGACAGCGGAAGATGCAGACGGAAGACGAGGGAGGGGAAGAAGAAAGAGGGAGAATTAGTGGAAGAGGAAAATGCCGCTTATCCGAGAGCTTAGGGAATTTCTGACCGACAAACGGAGTTTGAGCGTTGAGTAGAACTTCTCCTAACGTAAAGCAGAAATTGTAATAATTACGGGAGGCCCGTAAGGATAATTGAAGTTGCCTGTAGCTCTGTCTCTATTTCCTATCAGCCAGTGGAATCGCAAGGAGAGTGCTCGAAAAGGGACGAAAATGCTCCTTCTGAATCCGTCGAGAATAATATATTCCCTTTAATACAAAAGGGCTCAAGTCTTTTAATTTCGGACACAAGTTGGCTATGTACTTTGATTAAACAATGGATAATTACCACACCCCTTCTTTGGGCAATGCCAGCTTTGTTTATGCTCAAAACACTGCCTTCCCCGCTCGCTCCACCCCTGCATCCCAGCCCCGACCGGGGACAAAGTTTGGTGACAAGCTGGAATCGTATCTGGATTAATTTAATTTCACCTAAGGAGCGAATTTCGCTTCGCCCGAGGATTTTAGCGTGGACCAGTGAAAATTGCCCTCTGCTCCGTTCGGAGGTTCCACTCTTGAATTTCATAATTTCATTAGTTGTCTCGGAAATCTCGTCCGGTCCCTCAGCCAATCAACGGTCTCTTTTATTTTGCCCCCCACGTGCTCACCTGGAGGGCACCAGAAAGTCGAGGATGTGGAAGCGATGATATCCCGCGGCACGAGTCAAACGCTGAGCCCCTCTTCAATATTTTCGCCATGCTCCAATGATTTTCCCGTCATCATCATTAGCTTCAAGTGAACGAAAATCGCCGCAATGCCAGTCAGATTTTGTCAGGTCTTCATCGTCTTTCGTGGCATGAAAGTTATTGTCAGTAACATTTCATCGCCATGGAGCAGTCTCATTGAATTTAGGGATATTATAACTCCTAAAGGTCACAAAATACGTTTGATGAGGAAACAATAAGTTTCCTCCTCATATTTTCAATCATCCAAGTCCGACATATCCAATGCTGAACTACGAGGTAACTTTTTAGAAAGTTATCAGAATTATGAAGAAATTTACACTGACGGATCCAAGCTTGAAAACAGTCAAACAGGATGTGCTTTCATCGCGAAGAATGAGTCTAGGCCTTCCAAGCTGTCTGTGATTGCCTCCATTTATACTGCTGAAGCCTTTGCTGTACTCCAAGCGTTGAATTTCATTCGAGAAACTGAAGTTAAAAGAAAAAAAAAAAACCTTTATGTCTGCCTTAGTTAGATCTACGAGAAAAGGTTACACCAAGTTATAAAGACACCAATTTTGGATCCAAACCACGATTAGGTTGACGGTTTTGCTCAATATCTAGATACTGAATAAATGTCCAATATCGTGTGCTGTCACTGAATATTTTATAGGAACTGAATTCCAGCCCAAAATTTTACGATCTTGGTAGAAATGTGACGTGAAAAAAATGCAAAGCAGTGTTGGAAAATGGAGCACAATCCAACTTCATCTCTAAAAGAATAGCAATTAACAAGGTGGAGGAATAGTGCTGAGTCCACACCATTTCGCGGGGAATTCATACCTAGACTCTTCCTATAAAGTTATAATAATAGGAATGAATGTTTTGAAAAAATTTCTTTTCAGTAGTATTTTAAGTGTCGCGATATGTTCTTAGTATTCGATAGTGATACGGCTTGTGGGCGTATGGGGTTCACATACATGTTATTTCTTTTCCCTCTTGACCTTTCACTTTTGAAAAACTCTGTTGAATTAAAAATGTCTCCAAATCCGACTGCAGTTCATTTTTGCGGTTAGCTATACTGAATTTTGTTGATTCCAATGAAATATAAACGGTGAATTAACTAAAATTGCGAAATTTTATTTGCATGGAAACGTTCTTCGGTCATTTTAAATCAGCTGTTCAATATAATAGCTGTTATGTTTCAAGCTCTTTAAAAGATTTGGAATGCCTCACCCGCGGAAATAGTTTTTTTTTTTTTTTTTTTTTTTTTTTTTTTTTTCATTTTTTTTTTTCATTTTAATTTTATTCATTGCGCCCCGGGGTCGAAGGACGAGTGGTACTCAGTTACTGCCTATATTGTGCGAAAGATGTTACACATCATCGTGAGTGTGTTTTGATAATTCCACAAGTATTCCTTTGGAATCCAGTAAACTTATCGGTGTAACCCTTCAAGAATGGGATGGCAAGATTTAAAATTGAAAGTTGCAGCGGTCGTAATATTACTGCAAAAAATTTGTGTCAACGATGATGGGTCGTGCAATGGAACAAGATTAATTGTGTTATAAATAAAAACAAAATATATTTTGCACTGCTTCATTTTAACAGGCGCGAAGGAACATAGTAGCATTGTCAAAAATGATTCTCAATACGAAAGAGGAGAAAAAACTACTGGAAACAATTCCGACCAATCACGGCGAAGTGCAGGGAACGAACGACGTCATCCGTCCATTTTTCTGTAAATTATGAATAACCCTCAAATTCTTAAGAGTAAAAAAAATAATGATATAATTCTTTACAAAGGTTACGTCTTACAATTTGACTCGAAGTATCAAAATTCTAGTATTTATTAGCGTTGCGAGGATTGTGAAGCATGCAACGGTAGGTTAACCACAAACCGAAATGCAATCGAAATTAAAAATGATGGTGCGGACAAGCACACGTAATCTCCCAATGTCGCAAACGTTGATAATGACTCAGAATGACACGCATACTGGTACATTTCACATCTTTTTACCAGTTTTTGACATGCTACTTTGAACGCTCATTTTTTAAAAAAATTTATTGGACTTTTTACTTGGGTATTGGATATTCATTGGGTTTGGCCTTTTTATTTTGTTGGACATTGTACGTTTGGACGTTTTTACTTTTAGACTTTCTTTTTGTACATTTATATCCTCTCACTAGATTTTCAAACACTCTGTTAATACTTAGCACACACGTTTTTAAATTACATCGCCATTTTTCTTGAATTTTTTTTAAAAATTCAACAGATAAAAACGATATCTGCGTCACTGTGTCCCTTAAGAAAAGTGTTTTTGGAGGAGAAAGTTATACCACTATAACATATTTGTTTTACCCAAAGAATCGACTCCTTCAATATTTGTACTTAATCATGGATTCATGGGTCGCCTTGTCCAAGCATTCCACATGGTGTGCGATTCTTTTAACAAGCTACTCGCAAAATATTGAAACTGATAAATTACAATTATTTATTTTTGTAGTCCGAAGGTCAGTTGTGCTGGGAATGTCGTAGACCTCGACCAGTATCCCTCCGATCATGAGGATGTCCTGAGAGGTGCTGTATCCAAAGCTTCAATAATGATGTATGTTTCAGGTTATTCTAGTTGGATGAAAGCTTAAAATTGAGATTAAAAACACTCACATATCTAAATTTCGTTAGCCAAGCGTTTTCTAGTGTTTTTTCCAAGCTTTCTATCATCAAGGTGGTGCGTATAACCGTAGTTACCCATAGTTACCAAATAAAATTATTTTTTGCATAACAATTAATAAAAGCCAAGGACAGTCATTTGATAAAGAATGATTTAATACAAACTAAAATTTAGTTCAAGAATGACGTGCAAATAAACTTTTAATAGTATTTCAGTCAATTAATTACCTCGGTATCAGTTGATACTACTGTAGAAACAAATAAACCGAGCGTCTCTATTTCCTGGTATTTACGTCTTCAGCAATGCGATGATGAAGTCAAGTCAAATGATTTTTATAATTCATAATCGAAAATTATTTTAACAATGTATAGAAAGAATAATTCAGAGATGTACTCGTCATAAAATTAGGGGTAAAAAATAAAACAAAACGCGGAGGTTGGGCCGCGTTGTGTGGCCAGATAGCGGAGGTTGCAGAAAATCAAGCAAAACACTTTGAATTTACGTTTAATTTTGTTTTTATTTTCTTACAAAATCCAATATATTACAACAAAATAAATTTATAATATAAACCAAATGATTTAACAATTGAACCAAATATAAAAAGTCGTTTTTAAAGATGTTGTGTGTTCATTGTTTTATGAATATTTTGTGTTCATAGTACTTCTCCATTTCAAATGTGAAAGTTTTTCTTTCCCATGTGAGATTTTCTCCTTTCTACACACATCGAAACAGTTCCTTTGAAAATTAAGAATCTAGTCGTCAGCTAGTTTCTATTAAAATTTCCTTTATGAGTGATACGACTATTCGAGCTTCTACGTGTTGTGAGGAAGTATAACGCAGGGAGTGAAGGCGCGTAAAAAGAAAGATACGCTGCGCTGCGTCATTGGCATAACCTTTTACACAGTCTGATTATTTTAAGGAAGACCCTTCAGCAAACAAAACGACACATTTGGCTTCAAGTTCCAAATCTGACATGTTAACCGAAGGCAAATGTGTGATGTATTTAAATCGATGTTTTCGAAAAAGCCATAATAATTTTCGCTGCCACAGTATAAACAGTAAACACTGAGATGATATTTTTCAGGGAAAAATTCTGCGAACAATTAAGAAGTAATTTTTTTCACGGAAGAATTTCAGAATTAAGAATGAAAATTCTCCCTATTTGCATGAAATCATTTGCCTCTTTTTGTCGTTACGCGTATGACGATACGAGAGCTGTTAAATCGATCGGACTGCGAGGCGTAATTGTTCCACTATTTCTCGGAGAGTGTTAATAATTTTGATGATAATAGATGAGATTTTCTAATTACTCAAATCGATTCCCGAGTATTTAAACCTAAAACTCCATGACAGAAATTAGAGAAAGACCTTTTACGGAGTTATTTTGAATATTAATCTCTAGCTTAGCTTTATGATGTTGCAGAGGAAAAAACAAAACCACAAATTAAACATTTTGAAAGAGCAAAGACACAAGAAACTACCCGCAAAGCAGTGTCAAAAGATAACTATATACTGCCGTGCTAAGGAAGAACGCCGTATGAACATTCGAAAGTTGCTAAATCTCTCTTGATAAAACGTGTATTTTTGACAACATTTATTCATGTTTTTCCTTGAAATTTTCAGATATTTTAGATTAAATTGCGCATATAAAATTATCTAAAATTTCAAGTAAGTGATTTCAATTTTTATCGGAGGAAAGGTGGCAACGTCTGAAGGCTCATACGGCGTTCTTCCTTAGGACGGCAGTATAAGGCCGGGAAGAGACGGGCGAAAATTAATCTGGACGGTAGGACAGGAAGACTGTTGCGGAAACTGGAGGCACCTTCAAAGAAAGGGACGCTACGGTAGACGCAATAAAAGCAAGAGAACTGTGCTTAAAGAGGACCCAAAACTAATTTCATGGTTTCGGAATCCAATATCAGAGGTAGAGACGATGCTGTTTGAGTCTCCCATTTCATAAACGAAATCAGAGACACGGGGGAACTGGAAAGGCTTAGCCGCGCAACCTTAATTTAAATCAAAAATGAAAGCCCGGAATGAGGGAAGCTCGAAAGTTGAAAGCACGTCATAACCACACCAGTGACTGGAGGACAGCCCGGGCCCCGGCGCTAGATTGCGTTAGGACGTCCACTATCAACACGTATTATTTTTGGGAGTCCGGGCCAGGAGCCCGGGCCGAAACGAGAGAAAACTAAAGCACGACAGGGCGAAAGGGCGGATCGGGGAGGGGTCCCGGACGACGCCGGGAATAATTCGCTGACGATGCAAAATTCAGCTCAGACGCGGCGAAATTCAGTTCCCAACTTTACTTTACGTTTCGACTGTAAGTTGGTCCTTAATGAAAACCATTTAGTCATTACAGTCCGCGGAGCGCGCGCAGAAACTTTAAGAGTAAATCATTAATACTTTGTTTTACACGGCTCCGGCCAAGAGGGAAGTGTTCGTGCGCGGATTCAACAGGGAAAGCGGCGAAAAGTTAAGAGATTTTACATTTTCGCCCTCCCGGAGTTTACTCAGAAACGCGGGGCAATTAGGCGCCGCAAGCCCCCCCACCCCCACCCGCGGGCCAAACCCAGCGGCTCCAGCGCGCACCCAACTTTGCCCCGAACAAAACTTAGCCACATGAAACGAAAGTATGGATTGGCGTATTAAAGTAAGCGTCATTTCGAACAACCCCCCACCCCCCGCCCCCCGCGGCCGGGAGCCGGAAACAAACCCACTATTCACGGGCTCTGATCCTAGTTGCGCACTACCACCACGCCGCAGCTTTCCTTGCGGTCCTCCTACGTCTCACGGCGCGCGGAGCGGTGCGGTCCACGGGGAAAAGCTTTTGTTCCGAAATTCGGAAAGTTTGAAAGCAGAACGGACCGTTCCAATGTCCGCCCGGCCCCACCCCCTCGCCCCGTCGACCGCAACCGCCCGCTCCCTTACGAGCCGTTTTCGATATTTTCTAATCTCCAAGTTTCGTCGCTCGCTCTCGCAACCAACCCGAATGAGCTTTCACGTCTAGTTTCTGAGTGGCATCTGCTGTTCGGCCACCGTGTTCTCATGTCTCTCTCTAGTTTTCAGTTTTAACTTCGGGCCACCGCCTCGAGCCGAGCCGATTCGCTCTCGGTCGCATCCTGACTATTTCCTCTTACGGACAGCGACATTTTACATTTCATCGAATCAAATTCATTGGAAAATAAGCTCGTTTGATAGTAATATTTTGAGACTGAGGGTGTAAAAAATTGTCTGAAGTGACGAAGAATAAATCCATAAAAAATTGGGCATTTCAATTAATACTTGCGCTATACAGCTGAGGGAAGATGTGATTAATTATAACGGGATCAGTCGATCATTAAGATTGGATCAATAGTTTTGGCTCCTTTTTGAAATTATTGTTACATTTTCATCCTTAATTCTGAAATTTTTGGGAGAAAAAAGTGCATTCTTCTGTTCCTTTTTTAATCATGACAGGTATCCTCTGTTGCATTTTTTCATTCATTTTTGTTGCAATGGCTCTCGGAAGGAAAACAAAAGATTCTGAAAGAAAACTTTAAAAATGCAATTTATTTCAATTGAAAAAAACAGCGTTGAATTAAATTTTGATGAGCGGATTGAAAAATACTGCATTCTTTTGTAAGATGATTTAGTTTCTTGATTTCTATAATTGAGTTCCTATTGTGGTTCGCTCCAAAGTTCGCGTTCCTCTCGATACGCTGTCAAGTTTTTAGAACACTCGAGATAACTATCGTATGAGAGTAATGATAATAAACCAAAATAATTTGGTTTCATAGACCGATCGATACATTTAATTCTGAAGAATTACAAGAAGCAGGAGATTCCCGGTGTATTTATTTGCGCTTTCTTGTTGGAGCACAATCAATCTTGCTGAACTCTGGCAAGCCACGCATTGCTATGAGCGCAAAAAATCCGAATCGCCTTCAATATTGTAAGTATGTAACACGCACAGCCGCTGAGTTCGAATAGTTGCTTTTAAACGTAATTAATATTTTACGTCGCTTCTCTCGGCTGAAACACATACTTTGTCTTACAAATTGCGCGTCTCAGGATTGGTCACACTTTCTTCAGTCATAATCACATCATCTGCAAAGAAGATAAACCCATCTGTAACTTCTGCGATTTATCACCTCTCACCGTCAAACACGTGATTGTATGGATTACTCTGCCCTCAGGGTTCTCCGCTCACAGATTTACTCACTATCAGTCAAAAGGAATACAAACCCACCAACCTGCGATGAACCCAATGTCACAACCAAAGTACTGAAAATGTTTGCCTCCCTTTATTTAAAAATCTGGATTTTTGTATATGCAGCCATCTTTCATATTCTTTGCAAAACATTAATAGCCTAAGATGCTGAATGTCTCTCTAACTGGATGAAAAAAGGCGTCTTTTACTCCTCTCAGGATGCGACACTTTGAAAAGACTTAATTAAGTATAAATCTAACTAAGATTAAATCAACATTTTAAACATATTACAATTCAAGGCGTTTTAAACCACACAAGATTTATTCTATTCTGCAAAAAATACAACAAATTAATATTTAAAGAAAGGTAGTGGCAACCAGATCCTAGTTGTTATCACGTAATACTATAATCGAGTAGCGTTTTAAAAATTTTAACCTAGTTTCCCTCAAGTTTGAGGGGAGACAACAAATAGTCACCTCATTGAAATAAATCGTCTTTTGAGCTGTATCAAGTCCGTCGTGGAAGTACCAAATTATTTCTGAGGTGATTCTAGATAACCTCACGTATTGGCTCGGCGCGAAATATGTATCTCAGTTTGTGACGTTTGAAAACTTCCTGTCAAAGTCTGTACCATAACTTGGAGAAAGCAGCCTTTTCTGAGTGCATACACATTTTGAGATGGCTTTTTTATTATCTAAAAGACTATGAAAAAACGCCATTGTATTTTTTTTTAGAAAATAAAATGAAAACAGGCATTTTGACACACTGCAAGCAATTGACATGTTTTCCAAGTTTTACTATCGACGATATCGAAGCGATAATATACGCACTAAGCACACTAATGAAAAGTGACTTCTGTGAAGCCAAATCTATATCGTGATGCATCTTAGTTTTGTCCATGACGCATCGCACGTTATAGTCATTGATGTACCACAATTATGTTAAATCCTATGAGGCAATAGTACGGTCAGCTGAAGATAAAATTATATGAGGAGAGAGATATTTTTTCTTAGGTTAAGTGATAAGTTCTTCTTAATGAATGTGAAAACTTTCACGTCATGTCAGCTTGCCTTCAATTATTAGTGTATGCAACATTAGCTGTCACATCTCCCATTTGGTCGAATAGTGGTATCATCGCCTCGAGTTAGGTTACAAAATATTTCATAAAATTTCACATGGCTGTGAAATATTTCATATTTTTCAGGGGCTAGAGTATGCAACCCGCACTCAAACAAACATAAATAGAAGAAATTCACAAATTTTAGGTTTTGCGAAACATGAAACGTAACTGGTATTTTGCAATATATTTCACGAATATCTGAAATTTAATATTATCTCACGTGAAATTTCAAGATTTAATTTTCATGAAATTTTTTCACCCTGATCAATATTAATCCAAAAATTAAATGAAGTTATGAAACATTTATTTTAATGTAAAAATAAATATGTTTAACTTTCTCATGCTACTTTTCCAGATCAAACTTTCGTGCTGGAATACAAAGATGTATGAACATAAAAACCTAATGGGCAACGAAGAGGTCTGCGTTAAAAAAGGAGTGGTAAAAAGTTACCAAGGAACTAAATACATTGAGCTGAGTCAACAGAGCATAATTAATTTTAATTAAATATCAAAAATGTCTAAATTTAAAAGAAAATCTCATAGAACGACATCAAATCACAAAAGAAATCGGTATTTACCACGAATTTCCACAAATGCGGAAGAAAAAAAAATCACGTTTAATGAAAGATGCTGCTTATCATTACAGCAAGCGTAAAAAGAATTAAACCAGTATAAAATCAACACCACGGTCCGAACCGAACGTCGATCCCAATAATTCGGAACAGGCGACTATTTTACCCTCGACTCATGTAATTAGTCCAAGGTACATTCACTCGAATTCACTCAAGATGGCTTTGCATACGATCTTTTAAAGTGTCGTCCGGTACCTGTACTTGCAATCCAGGCTGGAAAGAAATAACGGATGAACTGATGCCTGATCTGAATGTTATTGATTTACTTTCATATTTCTTATTGTAAAATTGAATCTTACATCATGCCTTGCCAATCACTTTGTATAACTATTATTATGCAATCACCATTTCGCAATGAAAGTTCATCAATATAAAGCTTCATATATTTTGTCATTTTTCCACATGACGATAAAATTATACGACTCCCCCTTACAATCGACCATATTTTACTTTCTTGCCCTAAAACCTATGCCTTAGTTGCCACACGTATCAAAATTCGAAGTTCCCTCCCTCTTAACATCCACCCTTTGTGTTCAGATAGTCCAATGGTAGTAACAGAAATTTTAAAACTCTTCAAGAAATTAAATTTAAAAATTTAAAATTGCCTAGTCCCCGACGTAAATAGCCTAGATGCTGATCGTCGTTAACTAAAACTAACTAACTAACTAAAATTATATGAGGAGAGAGATATTTCTTATAGGTTATTAATTTTGCTCTAGTATCTTGAGTACCTATTGTTCACTTTTTTATCTATAAATATAAATACAACTAATTTTGTCTTATATTATATCTTTCGTTAAATGCTATTCGATGTTATTAATAAAATCATATGTGCATTATTATTATCTCATTTGGGGCGTCTCCTGGGTTGCGAAACTTGGATAAAATTTTATAACCCTCGTTTCTTATTTTTCTTAAATGGTGAAAAATTAATAGTCAAGTGAGCTATTGCTCTCAGCTGTTTTCATGTACCCTCTCTAGACTATCATAAAACTCATAAAAAATGAGTGTATGGTCTAACCCCCTGACTGCTGAGGGACGCCTACGTAAGGCAGTCAAGGTAATATGCCCAAAATGGGATACGAATGAAAGGAAAGAAGGGTGCACGCCAAGAAACGAAACACAAATCAAGAAAAAAGTAGTTTCAAAAAACAATGGAGTGCGGTATCGACCAGGAAACGTCCGATAAGGACGCATGCTTTTCCTGCATTAGAAACGTCAGTGAAAAGATCTAAATATATTTTAATGTGTCCTCATTGTACTGGAAATAATCATTTGCAGGCATGCTCTATTTTTTTCAAAATTAACGCTGCCGGATGGATACAATGTTCCAAAAACAAACAGTCTTTGTTTGCGATGTTTAAAAAAACATTCCGGTTTGTGTTGCTTGGATATAACTTGTTCATCTTTACTTCTTTTTAATGGTGTTAACTTCACGATAGCTGGAATAGTCATGTCACCGTAACAGACAACACATTTCAGTTACGCGGTAAAAATTCAGCGTAACAGACGAGCACATTTTTGGCCATTTATATATTAGAATTGAAAATTTAAGCGATATATCTTTGAAAAGCGTTATAATACGTAACCCTGTGTAGATTAATGCAGAACAATTCTAGTGATTATCATTACCACTAAAAATATGACCGAGAAATGTGTTGTCTGTTACGGCGACAAAAATATTCCAGTTATCGTGAAACCACCCTTAAGTAAGATTCTTTTTAAATGTATTGGACGCCATGGGTATCAATGTACGTGACTGGAACACCTATCCTGCACTGGCTGGCTGACTGATGTCAATTCGGAGCATATGCTCCAACCGTTTTTTTTTTTTTCATAAAAATGAATGCCAAAAAATAGAAAGGCAAGAGAGGAAAGAGGGGAGAGAACAGTGAAAACAACCGCCCGTGTTCAAGGACAAAATTGCCCCAACCGAATAAAGAGGGCATGCACATAAAAATGAAACAACGCCGCGCGCTCGGCTCAGAGCTGAAACGGAAAAAGCGAAAGCTCAAAGTTGCACAAAAAATGCAGCCAAGTGAAAGTTAAATCCGCCTTCCTGCATTCCTATCTTCGGACATGCAACAAAATGCAAGGACGGGCGAGGGAGGGGGGCACGAACGGAGAACGATGAAAGTGAGAGCTCTGGAAATAAACAAATGAGACCCGTCGAGCAGATTTTTAATCGATTTTCAATACGCGAAGTGGCTCGGCAGGTGGAAAATATTTACACGCCGAACAGGGGGTGGAGGTGTCGGAATCAGAGGACATCCCGTCAATGAACTTATCGGCTCCGGGCGCGGGAGTCAACCCCAGCGTGTAACGTAGTCATAATAAGCGAAAAAATGTAATGAAAAGGAGGCGGGAAAAAAAGTGTCCGGAAAAATGAGGGGTAAATGTTTTTTTTTCCTCCTTTTAAGTTATCAAGCCCCGCCCTTTTCCATTTGTTTTTTTCCCTGCCGCGTGATTCCTCCCTTTCTTTTTAATGACGCGGAAGCGGAAGGAACACGATAGCCTCTTGGAGCTCAAAGAAACCGGCGAAAAAGCCCGTTTGAAGTGTTCCTTTGAAAAGTAAGACTCGGATTTTCGCATCGGGCTCGATATCACAAAGAAAAGCGGCGGTCGCCCGAGCCGGCAGACAAGCCGGGAGCTCTTTTGCATAAATAAGGGGTTGCTAGGTGGGCGAGGGGGTGCGCCGGAGTCAAGACCGCGGCGGCGACTTGGTCGTTGCTTTATTGATCGGCGAGGGACGGGGAGAAAAAGGACCTTAGCGGGCAAGGGGTTTACTTCGCGCCCAGACACCGCTGCCGGACCCTGAAGGTACCCTTTTTGCCCGGCGCCCCGCGCCGCGCGGCGCCCCACAAGGAGCGGACGGAAGACAGCCGCCCGGCGGGGAAAGGAGAAACGGCGCTAAAAAGAAAAATTACCACCCCCTCGCCCCGAACGCCGGCCCCCTCTCCCGAGCGCCCTCCGAGTCTCACCCCGCAACCCGCAACGCTCCTGCTTGTTAATTTCTTGTAGGCTCGGGCCATTCTTCCTTGTGTAAAATATCTCTGTTTTATTAGAATCACTCGAGACTCAAGCTGGGAAGCGCCAGGTTTCTCGCGCTCCGCTGATATCTGAAAAAACGCCGTATAAATATTCATATGTTGCCAAATGTCTCTTGATAAAATATGTATATTTTAGAGAGGTTATGAATATGTTTTCATCGAAAGTTCAAGATACTTTAGATCAAATTGCGAATAAAATTCTCTAAAAAGTTATAGGAAAAACCATTCACAAGTTTTCAGAAAATCAGAATCTTAATAATAGAAATTTGGCGACGTATAAAAGCTCATACGATGTTTTTCCACCGTAAGGTAGATTTTGACGCGGTTGACGGAGGGTTTTCTCTCAAATCGCCAACCCTGCACTCGTTTAATACTTTGTTTTTCCCTCTCTCTACTGCCCTCCCCCCCCCGCCGCAGTGCTCCTTCTTACCGACCTTTCTATTAGAGCTCTCTCCCTAATTTTCCTCTTCCTCTTCTTCTTCGCATATTTCGTCTTTGTCCCCTCCGTTCTTGATTACCCGCCGGCTTTCTCTTCATCTTCAATTTTCGTGCGAATATTACGATAATTTTGGATTCTGCCCCCCTCCCTCCGCTTACTTGTCTCTATTTCTGCATTTTCTTAATTTTCCCTGCTTTTCTCTACCTCTCGTTTCTTTGCATTATTATTTTGTTTCGCGTTAACACGTGGAAATTGAATCCGAGCCTCATTCCAATCAATTTCTTATTTTTGAAGTTTATACCTCCAAATTTTCAGAGGACTGTCAAGTCAAGCGAGAGATGAAAATACACCGGTGGCGTGGCGTGCTTTGCGAGATATCGATTGATCTGTCATTTAAACCTATGGTAAAGGATCGACAGACAGGGTGTTCGGAGCGAACACCTTAATAATCGGTCATTTATCATAGGTTTAAATGACATAACAATCGATATATCGCAATTCACGCCACGCCACTGAAATACACAGTGTAAATGCAACTCACTAATTTACCATTTGAACGAGTTATTGAAAGAAAGGTGTAATATCTGTTGTCAGTCTCCCTCCCCACCTCACAGCTACAAGAAAAATAATCTAAATCATCTGTCTTAACCTTGACCGCTTATTATTAGATCTGGATCTCCTCGTTTCTCTTACGTGTCTTTCTTTCTAAATCTTAAAAAGGTCAACATTAAAAAGGTAAAAAACAAAATCCAGGTTTCCCCCTTTCATTCAAAAGCTTATATTTTATCAAAATTTCAATATTTAAATCTTCAAAAATTGAGTTTTCGACGGATTACTGTTCTTTGATGATGAACTCATTTTACTAAACGAACAATTCCACCAACATTGTTGTTTAATTACTTTTTTCGACAGTTGAACACTGCTTTAGTGGAGAGCGGGCATAATTTTCGAGCAACCTCTCCCAACGCATGCAGAGTGCTTCATCACGTTGAAAACTATCAATAAGCGCACAAAATCCGATTTTTAAAATTGTAATCGCACATGCATGATAATTCACTGTCATAATGTTGAGCGTAATCAAAATTTAGCTGTCTTGGTGATAAGTTTTTCGTCTATTTGTCTATGTAAAGAAGAATAAACTCTTTGTTATCACTCCATCCGTTTTTAAATTCCTCAGAAGTCTTCTAATGGAGATTTCAATCGGAAGATTCAATTTACCTTATTACAACTTTAAAAGAATCTGAGGCTGAGTAAAAATATTTCCGTAAAAATATGTGCTGATCGTCAAAGTAAATGAATATTGAAGAAGGAGGCAGTACACTGGAAAAAAACACATGGATCTACAGTCCAGACTCTTGAAAACATTGACAAGAAAAAGGACTCTTGATTCAATCAGATCTAAGCTTAAATCAAAAGAAAATCCGCTCAAATTAAGAGGCTTGGTTCTTGATTTGAGCTTAGATCTGATTAAATCAAGAGTATTTTTTCTTGTCGATGTTTTTAAGAGTCTGGACTCTAGATCCAATGTTTTTTTTCCTGTGTATTCTTAATTATTTAAAATCATACCTCGAAAATTCAAGACTGATCACCTCAGAATACTTTATGTTGGATTTAGAAACACCAGATAAAACACCCAGTCCTTCCTTTTGGTATATAAGTTCAATGTTTAGAGCAACCGAATGGTCAAAACGGAACCCTCAAAACCGTTTGATGTTTAATTGCTCAGTATTTACCACGCTTTTATACCCCTCTTCCTCAATATTTTGGCAAGAAGAGCCTCTGTTGTGGATTAATGCCTCGCTCATTTTAACGCAAAAACTTGGGCTCCCCATCGAATCGAGGGATTTAATATCTCCTTCTTCGCTCGAATGGGCGCATTTATGCGCGGCGCTATTATCTCCTTTAAAGCAAGACAAGCCGGGCTTAACAAACTTAAGGGTGATACATCGTCCGGAGCCCTTTGATAGGGCTGAGCATATATGCTTAAGCATAAAATATCGGTTGGTCAATATAAGGGAAGGTACAACTAATGAGAGCAATGACGAATTGTCGTTAGGGGAGCAGGGACAGGCGAAGGGTAAGAGCGCGAGGGAGGTTCGGGAGGAAGATCTAAGCATTAACCCCATCCCTTCCCCTCGGAATATCCCTCTTTTAGGTGCATCTTTGTTTTTAACGACTTTTCTTTACCGGCTCCCTCTAGGGGGGCGTCAAGACTTGCTCGTTTAACAGTGCTGTCAGATGTGAGAGATTGTATCGGGGAGACGGCATACGGCGGATGTTTTCATGGATGAGTTCCTGTTCGCCGCGTGTGTTATTCTAAGCGGGAATTATTCTTTGGAGCTTTCAGGCTGGGAAATTGGGGTCGAATATTTAAATGGTGCTATACTCGTCCCCGACTTTATCTCAGTATTGATTATTTTGATTGGAGGATCTCACATTTACTGAGTAGTTTTTCTTCGTTTATGTTCTCTTCTTTAGAGGAGTCGTAATGGGCCTGTTGCATGCAAGAGATACAGCCGTGCGAATAGACTTTTTAGAGGTTAAATGACACGAAAATTACGATGGTCACATTAAAAAAGTCTGAAATACACTCCTTACTGCGCAATTTGTATTGTTAGGAACGCGCTTTTTCAAATTTCCCGCGTCTGGGGGCAGTTTTCTAACGGAAACAATTAACGGCAACTCGTGGCTATTTCCGGTCAACTAAAACTGACAACATAACCTAAAAATCGGAGCTCGTGACATCGTGAAATGAAATGTAGAGGGATTGCGTTGGATATTTAAAAGTTGATCGATTTGGTTACCGCATAAAGCGTATATGGACCACTATAGGAGATCACGTTGGGTTTGTAAACAAACTGAAGGAAAAAACAACAACAACAACAACGACTCGGCATCTTCCGGAAATCACCGAGCCCGCCGTTTGCTCGTTTCCGGTGATTAGAAAACTGCCCCCAGACGCGGGAAATTTGAAAAAGCGCGTTCCTAACAACGCAAATTGCGCAGTAAGGAGTGTATTTCAGACTTTTTTAATGTGACCATCGTAATTTTCGTGTCATTTAACCTCTGAAAAGTCTATTCGCGCGGCTGTATCTCTTGCATGCAACAGGCCCATTGAAGCAGTTCTCGATAGCGTTTCCCTAACCCCTCTTTAAAAGAGAAAATATTTTATGAAAACAAAAATTTTAAGAAAAATAGAGTACTCAAGTAATGAGCAGTATGGAGGATACAGTAATCTGAGTATATACTTCTCATCGTTTCCCGCTCACTGCACGTAAATATTGTTTGAAGGTAAATAAATAAATGATGAGCTGAGTGATGTACCGGACCAATAGGAGATACAATTTTAGCAGAAAAAAGCTTGCTATCGAACATGCTAAAATTGGTCGAAGCGTTGTTTTGAAAGCCTGCCTTGATTCAGGCGCTGAACAGGGATTTCTAACTACTCAATGCTGCCAAAAGTTAGGCCTTGAGCCAAAACCTCATGTAATTTCAGTTTCCGGCCTCTCTGGCAGTTTGGTGGAATCAAAAGGCCAAATTCTAGCTAATGTGACGACTCTTGAAGGCCGTCTTGTTGCGCCTGATTATCCTATGATTTATCATCGTAGAAAGTCTGTAGTATGAACTTTTGATCAAAAATGCACTTGTTTGGATCTATGGCCCCCAAATTTCGAGGAAAATAAAACCCTGTAAAAACACTCACATGTAAAAATGGTTAGTTAGTTAGTTTATTGTTTGGAGACATTTAGCTTTTAAGGCTAGCTGTTAATCCATTTAAAGAATTTGTGATAGCTAGTTAGTTAGTTAGTTAGTTAGTTAGTTAACTGAGTAAATATGGCGATCAGCAACTAGGCTATTTACGCCAGAGACCAGAGAATTACCATATATTTTAAGATTCACCCCTTTAAAGAGCTTTATTTGCCAAGTTAAAAACATTAAACAAACATACTCCTGAAAAAGCAGCAATATCACATAGTGTTATTATGTTATGGTGTCCGTGTTACTTATACGAAGCTTAAGGATTTTTGGGCACTAAACCTTTACGAGACTTTTGAAGTTTAATTTTCTCATACCTTTGAATTACTCCTTAAGTTGAGACCACCCTCCTCCCTCAAGGTTATAAAAATAAAGAATGTGTTTAAAATGACCCAATATTCTATTTTTGCAGTCCAACATTATTTCGACCTTACAATGATTTGGACTTTTCTTTTTTTGGACATACGTTCCTGTCCTCCTGGTCCCTGTTGGTGACTCCAGGACTTTACGTCTGCATCAAGTAAGTCCACCGCTAAGTTCCCTCCATCATGCTTAACGTCCACCACTTTATAAGTCCACTCAAATGTTCATTCATCCCCAATAATGCTCAAAGTCATTAGAAGTGGACGAAATATATCCAATTACCATTCTCTTCTAGTTAGTATTCACTTCATTAGTGACCTTTGAAATATGACGCCCCCCCCCCCCAATTTTCCTGGTGACTTGGTATCCTTGGAAACAATAACTTGAAAGGGAAAATTAATTCCACCTTTCAAATCAAATTTTACAAGTACCTATCGGCCAACATCTCATTATTTCCCAATAATTTTTTATCAAAGAAAGAAATTCTAAATGATCAGTTCCTTCTTAGAGTTCCCTCTCCGTCATGCGTTACAATTGCTGTGTGCTTCTGCACTGCCATTAGCAGACGGGACGTTCAAAACAGTACCTACTATTTTCTTCCAACTGTATACTCAGCACGCTGTCATCATAGGGCTCGCGTTTCCGTTGGTATATTGTTTGAATTGAAATATGACAATGTTGTAACAACAACAACATGAGAACTAAAATTAATACGTTTCTTATCAGCGTTGTTATCAGCTGAGTTTTTCATAACCTCCGGTGCATTAATTAGAAAAGTCGATGCACCAAAAAGCGGTGTTTTTATTTCGTTGATCCCTTATATTATCCCTGCATCCCTACGGTTTGCTCAACCGAAGAACTGCTGAAAAATATGTGCGAATATACGAAAAAATAAAGCAGCTGCGTCTAGGTGTGCTATGCAATTAGAACCCAAAAACCATAGTTACTGACTTTTCGAATATAGTGCGATGACTGCTGAGCAGCGGTGCTTTCCCATAGCCGCTATAAAGGGCCGTCTCTTGCACCTCCATCAATCGATTTGGCGAGCAGTCGTTCGATTTGGTTTGAGGCAGACGTACTTGGATCGTGAAGATCGAACCATCAGAGATCAAGGCCGAATGCTGATGGCCCTACCGTTTGTGCCATTAAATGACGTGCGAAGAATTTTCCGATCGATAACGCGAAATTTCGACATACAACTGCGGGAGTTAGTGAAATACGTAGATCGAACTTGTGTGACTAGCGTTCCTAGGAGCTGCAATCAACGAGCGGTTCCTCTCAGATCTCGTCCGGAGGTGTGGAATATGTACAGCATGGTTCTGGAGGGACTGATGTAAACGACAAAGGGTGTCCCGGGAAGCATGTCAAAATGCCCTTGTAAATAGATTTTTATTTTAACCATTTTAAGTCATCAAGGGTATCCTAAAACTTAAGTTTTGGGGGATTTTAGCCCCCCAACCCCCTCGTGGTGGTGCCCCTTCCGTGCTGTGCGTTGTGAGTCGCATGAACCAAACTTCTTTCCTCAGTGTACAAATGAAAATTAAATCGGGCGTAACTGAAGAATACATAGGATTTGCAGGTTTCGTATGTCAAACGATTGATCGCATTTCTGCCGTGCTGAGCAAAAACGCCGTAAATGCATCAAGATTTTCTCTCGTTTTTTGGAACTTAACACTTTATAAAATAAAAACTGTTTTATCCATGCACCTCAAATGTTCAGGTTAAGTTCTTAAGGTGATTCGATGGACGCCATATTTTGTGTCAAAACGGCATGCGATGTATAGCATAAATTGGTTCCATTTTTTCAGATACTCGTCTTTTTTCTCCAATTTTGAGATCGCAATTCTGTTGTCAGGAGACTAAAGCACTCACTTACCAATTTTAACAAAGAAATTCCACGTAATAAAGGAGTGTTTTTTTACAGAGAGAAAATATCGCATTCGAGTGCAGTTTCGATATCAATATCGAATGCTATGTTTTCTCTCTAAAAAAACCACGCCTTTATTACGTGGAATTACTTACATGAAGTCACTTTTATAGCGCCGCCTCGCGCTCTGCGACGCCCAATCGCCATTGCCCCCTATCCTCCCAGAGATCATCAGGCAATTGGCACCTTCTGATCTCCTCCTCCACCCCTTGTCGCCAACCTTTCACAGGACGTCCACGCCGTCGCCTTCCGGGAGGAACCCAATCGAAGACCTATTTATTACGTGGAATTTCTTTGTTAAAATTGGTAAGTGAGTGCTTCAGTCTCCTCACAACAGAATTGCGATCTCAAAATTGGAGAAAAATGACGAGTAGCTGAAAAAATGGAACCAATTGATGCGATATATCGCATGCCGCTCTGACACAAAATATGGCGTCCATCGAATCACCTTAATTGCATTTTTAAATGGCTCCTTTCAGAAAAAACAGTCCAAAAAAGGGACGCATTTGGGTACATGTGGCAGCATAGCCTGAAATCCTGCAGCATGGCGTTCTCCGAGTCAAAACAGAAACGGGCCATCCCATATCTTGAGTCCTGGCGGCAACAAAAGCTCTCCTGCTTAAGAGCGGCAAGCGCGACATTACAAACAAACCCCTAAACCGTAAAATCAGATTACAGCGGAAGGGGTGAGAAAAGGGGACCAAAGCCGATTATAGGGTGACGACTGACCAACAACTATTGACCAATCTCAGACGAGCCGCTCCTAATACGCGTGTTCTTAATGTTTGCTTCCTGTTCAATGGTGGATATGCTTGAGAATAATAGAAGGTGGATATTTTCCCGATGAACCGAACAGCCTGGTGTAGATATGTACAGTAGTAATGCCATGTTATTTTTTAAGAAACATGTAATTGCATGTTTTTTCGCGGATGTAATGGTCCACTGGACAAATATGAACTAAAAAAACCATCCTCGCTTTCTATGTAAGATTTTGAAGAAAATACATGTTTTTTCTTTTAAATCTTAGGTACATAGAAAGCAATTGACACGATAGGAAGTTCGAAAATCGACTATTTAACTAAATATTAACTAGTTTTTTTCCCTTTTTTCTGTTTTTTTTTTTTTTAAACCAATTGAATGAAGGAAATATTTTAATAGTGACGTCCTTTTTTTCTTTTTTACTTAACAAAAGGCGATCGTATACTCTTTATATCTTGGTCAGGACTGAATTTTTAGACTTCAGGTTGTAAGACTCGTTTCCCTCGTGAAATTTAGCAGAGTTGATTTCCGAAGCCTCCATCATGGGAATAATTTTCTACTTAAAATTCTGGAGAGAAAACGTAGGACGCAAAGCCTCTGCTCGTAATTTTTCTATGCTCCATTATGTTACAGGCTGCAGTAAAACGCAGATTGAGCGCACAAGATGTGCGTTGAAACACAATGCTTTAATAATAACACATAAGTTTGTTGAAATATTCGTCTCGGTAAATCATTACTGTAAAGGTTGCCTGCTTTGAGGAGTTTTAAAATTGGGATTAAACAATTCACCCGTGCAGAATGCAGAGATGGAATCGGTTTTTGATGGTAAAACCCTATTGACGAACATAAAATAATAAGACCCGTTTTAAATCAAAGTTTTCGCCACAAATATTTACTCATATATTGCCCTCTTTAAAACACGCTGTGATTGGTGTTATTCATCACGGTGATACACATCATGATTTTTCCTGTCTCGGATTGATACTTACTTTTGTTCTGGCTGCTCCAAAAGGATGACTTATGTTCTAGTTATAGGACGATTCGTCTACTCCTCATTTGTCCAACGTAAAAATTGGTCCATAGTCGATCGATCTGCCGGATATAATTCATCACAATGTTTTGGTCCAAAATAGAATCATGGATGAGTCATAAACGAATATGATGACAGCGAAATTCTGCAGTGATTTGACTGTTGATTTCTTACATCTACACCTTATTAGGTTTCCACAACGATATTTTAGACGAAGCTGACTAAATAGAATCATGACGGTTGGAATTTACTTCATTTCTATAGGTTTGCATTCAATGTAGTTTATAAAATGAATTATTATTCGAATTTAATGGCAAAAAACTTTATTATCTCTTTCTAAAGCTGATTCCACTAAATTTCGTTACGCAGATCGTGCTCCACTGAAAAATTAACAGGGGAAAGACACATCACAATGCTCAAATTTGTGCATTGTTTAGTGGTCCATTTTGACAAGAAAGAAAAAGAAAATCTAAACTGTTTTTTAAGTAAGAAAATTCACCATTTTATCACGTAAAATATTTAAAAAAAAAATCTGCGTCCTATAGTATTTAAATTTCTATCAGTCAAACGCAATAACTTAGTCACACATGACGCATGACGCATGATGAGTGTTTTGCAAGGCGTTGTGAGATAACTATTCGAACTCTGGTGCTGGTCACATTGCCATCGACCAAAATTGAAGGCGCAATGTGCTTAGACGATGACGCTACTCGCACTTAGTGCTGCTACTTCTGACAAGCGGGAAATTTTACCATTTAAATCTTTCAAAAATACATTTTGTATCGTTGACGTTGTTTTAGAATGTGCTCATCTACAGGTTATTACTACCCGACATCCGCAAAAATCATGGAATTCGGAATAGTAGATCTCCACGGAGAAGAATACAAATATGGAAGATATAGAATTTATATGGATACAGAATAAAAAAATCTGAAAGGCTTGTCAGTTTTTAGCCAAAACCGTTTGGAAATGTTATGCGCTTGTCGCAAAAGACAGATTTACACCCGTGTTGAAGTTGAACGCCCTATAACTTCAATTTCGCAGTATCAATTAATCAGAAATCTTTGAAGTTATAAGAGATCCAGATACGTTCCTTGTAAATTTCAACGCATTTTCTTTGAATCAAAAATATTTAGCTTCGATGTCATTTTTTGAGGAATCATTTTCATTACGTATAAGCGTGCAGTTAAGACATCATTTTTCTATTAAAAATGTCTAATTTTTTCTGGAGATCCTCTTCTAGGAGACGTCGGTTGTTAGCGTTTAAAATTTGAAATTTCAGCCATGCCGGCCATTAATTGGACTATATTTTGCAATTAGGAACTCCAATTTCTAGCTCATCCTTATAACCACTTACGTTAATAAGAGATCAATCGCACATACGTTGTTTCTGGACTGAGACAGAAATTGTAGTTCCTAATTGACAAATGTAGTCCAAATGTAACACAGAGATACAACCTGCAGACAGAAAAAAGTATGTAAATTAAGCATATCGACGGTGTAAGTCGGCAATTACATAACTCGGTTTGCGACTTCACATACTTCTTGTTATTTTTCATTTTTTAAACGGACAACTACTCAACGGCAATTCTTGAAAACTGCATGTCGTGATTTTTTTTCTCTGCGCGAAGAAAATTCCGCGTAAACTTCAAGGAATGATGTCAATTTGTTCTCCGTTAAAAACATGACACAGAAGCGGAGATTTTCAGACACCGCAAACGAGATATGTGATTGCGGACTTACGCCATCGATATATCCTGTGCGCATGGAATAACATTACTGGAAACTAAAAAAATATATAAATATATAATAAACATATATTTTGAGCATATTAATAAAAATAGCAATTTTATGTGTACGTTTAAGACTCCTTGTATGATAACAACGGAGCGAGGAGTTATGTCGAAAAAAAGATACCAGTTCAAAAACACCGTCATCGTAGAAAACTCGCGTGAGGAAATCGATTACTCGCTGTTCGTTGTTACCGTTCTCGGGAGAGAAGATACTCACTCACTCTCGCGGAAAAATGAAAGAACTAACAAAGACTTTTTTTCAGTCAGCGCAGCCCTCGCATTTTCTCTGCATCATATCAGCTCAATCATTGCATGTCGCGGTATATTGAGGCTAATGCACCTATATATGTAGCAAATATAATTTGATATATTTGCAGTTCACTTGTATTATGTTATTATAATAAAAATGGCATTTTCCTTAAAACATGTTTGCATGAGCATATGTTTTTTAAAGAATACTGCAGCACAATGTTCGATGAGAAACCAAATTTACGTGTCTTTCTAATATTCTATTAACTGCGCGGAGGAACACTTCCTTTTTTCCATCACATGATCATGGTCTTCAATCTGAGGGGTGAGGAGGCTACTAGTAACTGCAAAATGTTACAAAATGAAAGAACAGAGTACATTTGAAAACTCTTTCCTGCATTGATATTTTTTTTTCTTGTTTTCCCAAATTCCTATAATTTTACTCTCCCTCGGATTTCTTCCCTTCATATCATCACATCAGGTTTTCCGATTGAAATCAAAAGTAGACGTGTGAGGGATAATGTTTGATAGGTTACAATACAATTTTCCTAATCTACAAAATGTCTTTTGCATTGAATACTTTTTTTGGCAATATAATTTGTTTTGTGTAAAACTCTTAAGTTCTAGATACTTTACTCAATGAGATACGCTATGGCATGAATATTTATTTTAACCGGTGATGAAGTATTTTTTTTATTAAAGTAGTATTAGCTGTAGCCCCATTTTTTGTTTATTTTCATGTATTTCGTAGGATAAGAACCCAATAATCATATTCATAGAAACAAAAGAAAAAGGACTGGTATTTAAAACTAGATAGGAGCGCAGCTTTTGGGTGCAGGTACCCGTTTTCTTCGTGGCACACCAGTATAATCACAAGGTAAATGTGTTATCCACTAATTCCTACTTATTTCTTCTAATTTCTCCCTAGATCTCTTTCAAATTGTTCTTGTGTAGTTTTATTACTTATCAAAATATTATACCTAAGGATCCGGGGGATTCCTGGAAAACTGAGAACATCTCGTTTTACGAAGAGAAAAAAAAGAAGAAAAAAAGAAAGAAAGAGAAAAACCCAGGTTATTGACACCAAAAAATAGCCTAAACTGTACTTTCTGCCCCGGATATGATATTAAAGGCTCTTAATGAATAAGTCCCATCTGACTAAAAAAAAAAAAAAAAAAAAAAAAAAAAAAAAAAAAAATATAACTCCTAACTAAAAGAAAAAATAAAGAAACTACTGGCTATCGTTTTTATTATCCAAATTGGATGATACCAGTAGTGCTAGTGAAGAAAAGGCTGCCAGGTAAAATCAGCCTTGACTTGGTTCGATCATGGCATCTTGTGGACTGATAACTTTACAATTAATACTTTTTTTGTGCAAGTTTATATTTCAATTGAATCGGTCTCTGTTAGACGGACGTAAATTCAAGTATCCATGAACCCTGGCTTCCGTTGATCACGCAGGACGCCAGGGCTCATGAATTGCTGGACTATCGCCGTCTAACAGAAATCAATTCAATTTTTCTTATCATTTTTTCGTGATTTTACTACTACAAACGCGTAGAGTACAAATTAAATATATGATGATCTACAATGCAATCCCAGTTTTGCGTAACGTATATGTAAAATGATTTTTCCTGGCATGGCAGTGCGTGCGTTTGGACTTCATTTTGCAGTTAGGGACCGCTATTTCACCCTCATTCATAAAGGCAAAATATCTGAATCTTCAGAAAATTAATCGCACATAATAATAGCTAAAATGCGCCAGGAATCGAAGCTCAATTTTGCCAAATTTACCTGAATTTTTTTTTATTTTTTTATTTTTCATTTCGTTAAAATATTTGAATCATACTAAGATTAGATAGACTTTAAATTTCGCAATTAGGGATATCTGTCTCTGAGGCATTCATGAAATTCCCTGTCGGCATAAGAAAATAACTAATGGCATACCTACAAGTTATTTCCGTAAACAGTCAAAATATGTATGAATATATGAATGTTCCTCATTCCAATACGAGGGGCTTTGAGGACAAGTCGCGTGAGTGCAGTTTTTGACAAAAATTCAGATATTAATCATTTCAAGTAAAACTAATCTTAGTGCATATCCTGTGAAAAATTCGCTCCCAAATTCCAATTTTTAAGCATCAAAAAGTCAGTTTGAACTTTTTTTCCACCATAAGGATCCACGTAGTTTCGAAACACGTATTTCTCGAAATAGCAAAAACTGCACTTATGCGCCTTGTCCTTCGAGCCCCTCATAGTAGTCCAAATGTGAGAAAAATCTCAATTCGTAGTTGTTCATGCGCAACAACCGTATATTATCCTCTTTACTTAATCTTGATATTTGTTACTTTCGTAATGGATTATTATTTTATTAATTAGTATTTAGCAAGCCAAATTTGAATCGTCATTTTTGTAATAAAAAGTTACCCACCTATGCCGCACGGGCTAATGCAGAGCAACTGTGATCTATTTGATGGTCAAGACTAGAAGCATGCGTTTCGCTCTTCGCGCACCGCACGGGACTGCCCACATCCTGCTTTCGTATTGATTCAGTTGAGATGTCTGCCGCCTATAAAAATGCCGCGAAAAGCAGCCAAAGAAAAATTCTGATAAATAAATAAAACACAGCGAATAGATGAATAAATACAAGGTTGGCTTGATAATACATTACACATTTTTGTTTCCAAGTCTCCCCCCTTTTTTTCCCTTTCTTTCTCTCCGCCACTCCTTTTTTACTTTCCCCCGGCCAACTGCAGCGAAGATAAAATTAGGAGGCTTTGTGTAAATTATTTGCACGTGGTTTGAGCTCGGCCCGAAAAGGGAAAAACGCACGGTCTCGTAAGGGTGTGGTTTTTGTCGGAGGGGTGAGTCGATCGAATCTTTGCCGCGGTGCGCATGTCTTGCGGGCGCGGCCATTTTGGATTTCTTAGGGGAGGAAAAAAGCGTAAAAAGCGAGCGTGGAAGGGGATGGCGCAGCGCGGTTTTATTCCAACTTTTGCGCTCGATGGGCGTGGCTCTTTTTTCTCCTCTCGTCTCCTCGCTTCGCTCTCATCCCCCTCCGCGCGCCGCCCGCATTTCACCGGATAATGCCTCTTCCTGCTATTCTTTTTTACTCCAAGTCATTAACTTTAAAATCATCGTCATTATTGCTCTGATCTCTTCTTTTCTCTCCTCTTTCATCCCCCCCTCTCCTCGTTCTTTCTGTGTCCGTCCCTCTCCGCAAAATTATTTTCGCTTCCCATAACAATCCTCCTTTCCTCCTTCCTTCATCTTTAAAATTATAAACGCACGGTGAAAAAATAATAATAAAAATAAAGGGGCACGAATTACGTAGATGGAAAAATTAAACAGAGCCGGGGTAGAATGGCCAGGAATTCTCTCTCTTTCCCTCAATTTTGCCTCATTTGTTCGAATCGCAAAGTAGGTAATTAATAATTACGCTCTCTCCCCTTTTTTTCTTTCAAGCACCACCCATTTTTATCTTTTCCTCGACATTCTATGCCCTTGCATTCGCTGCACGCGTCGCTTTTTTATATATTGAAAAAGTATTCATCGTCCCCCTTCTCCGGCTACATTTTCATGCCTCTTTTCTGCCTCGCGATAAACTTTTTCTGCTTTTGCCGAATATTCCGCCTCGACTTCTGCCTGTAAAAGATATGCGCCCATCATTAAACGCGAAAGTTGCTTGTGTGTGCACCCATCAATCATTTGCTCAAAAATGACAAAGCTTAAATTTGCTTGTACGAGACCACATACTTTTTCAACCGATATGTATTTATTCCTAAACACGTAGAATTCAAGAGTAAATTAACGCTTCAAACACGGGCATCCATATCATTATCTCGCTACTTATAATTTTAGCTTCCCGCAAAATGCTGCGTTTTTACATTTTTTTTCCCCTCTCCAGAGTGTAAATTTAAAATCTACGGGACGCCACCTAGTGTTATAGAGATTTACAAATGCCATGCCTCATTGCAGAAGAAAATATGTACCTCGACTGCTGAAGGGAATTTTTTTTTTATTAAATCCTCAGTGATATTCGGTTTGGATTAAATTTGTACTGTAAATTGCTTTTAATTTAATCAAATACATAGAACGTTTTTGAATTAGAAAATGACAATGGACGATCTTTGGACGGTTTCTATGGTGACACTTAAATTTTCAAGAAATCTACGCAAAATCTCACAATGAAAATGTCCATTTCATGCATAAAAAAGGTTATCATACGATGTTATCAATGATGCATTCTTCAAACCTTCAAAAGTCAGCAGATTGAAGAGTAATTTAACAGTCTACTGCTACAATAACCATCAACAGACTTTACCATCACGGTACCTTGTTTATCAGATATTTTTTGAAGTCGATTGTAAAAAAGGGGATAAATAGTAAGCAGCAGAAAACTGTCACGATTCACCTCCGCCATGATAGCAGGGAACTGATATAATTGAACCTGTGGGGTTGCGCTCTTTCAATATATCGATTGATCTGTCATTTAAACCTATGGAAAAGGATCGATAAACAGAGAGTTCACAACGAAAACCTTAATAATCGATTCTTTACCATGGCCTCAGATGGGGAAATATCGATAATCGATCATTCACGCAGCGTCACTGACCATGTGGCGGACCACAGAATATAATCTCACTTCCCTGCAACACAGTGTCGGTCAAAATACCCTCCCCAATCTGTGTAATAATCACAATACGAAGGGGAAGAAATAAATACCAGGATAAAAATGTGAGAGAAAAAAAATTGTCGTGCGGAATTTTCGCACCCTTATGCGTTCTAATCAAGAGTTGATGGTCGGGAGAAACTCTGATGTTTGTTGATTTCGCATCGTGCATTCTCTCCTCCTTCTCACGATGCTGCATGCGGTTATCAGATTAATCATATTCTATAGCTTTGATTGCTAAATATCGCTGCCTGATTGATTATACTTTTTCATTTTGATGCCTGCCAATCTTTGCTCCATTCCTTAGAAACCAAAAAAATTTAGCAGTCCAGGAGAACACGATTAAAAATAATTTTCAAATATTATCGTTAACAAATCTAAGGTCTTGTCCACTTGTGCAAATTTCTGGGGTTTTAGCGGAACAAGTTATAATTGTATTGTATATTATTCCATCCATGCACAGGAAAGAGGCGAGAAACAATGCACGACTGAAAGTCTCGCGAACTTTTTCCGGCCAAGTTCCGCGAGCCGCTGCTTCTGTGGGCCTTGCCTTAAAATGCGGCAAACATGAAATTTACGCAGACTGATCAGAAGCACTCAAAAGTGCTTCTGAACTCCCTCCATGTGTTTACGTCTATTTACATTCCTCAGTATCTTTTCATTATTATTATTTTTCCCTATTCCTTTTTTGTAATTTACTAATGTATCAATTCGGTAACAAAATGAGATGGGGACACAATTTTTTAGGTCGATTCGGAAGGTGTTTGACAGCAAAGAGAAATACATTTGATTAATAGGTAATAAGTAGAACATATTGCTAGCGTTGTAGGAGCGACTTTTATTTATGTAGCTATACTCCTGGAATGTATCTTTGTTATCCAGAAATTAATTATATTAATATAATTAATTGTAATATCGACAATATGTATATAGACATATTGTTCATTCTTTTTGTCGGCGCCCAGATGATGGATCAGAATAAGTCATTTACCTAGATATAGTGTCAAGTCGTCACACGTTACTATTTCAATTAAAAGTGCATGAAAGGTATTTATAACATTCCGAGTGAGCGTTTATCTCTATGTCCATCCATACTTACCAAATGCACACTTTACCATCGTAGGTCGGATCTCTGAGAACCTACATTCTAACTTTTCGGTGGCGGGCAGAATTTGACTTGACAGTGTTCGCCTAGTCAAAACAAGAAACAATCGCACGTCAGATACATCAAATTTTGTTGTATGGTTATCAATAAATCATCAACGTGTATGATTCTTCAAGGTAGTACAGAAATATTATATCCTCATACATTAATTTATTTCTTTATGCTGCTCATCTGAAGAAATTGTAATTTCATTAGTTCATAGGTTGTGGAAAAAGCCTTTTTAAGACATGTATGAAAATCACCGTAAAAGACTGCTCAATATTTTTACTTAATTTCAAATATCCGTGTGAAGCAAGTAAAGAGACGCAAGCCTCAATGTAAGTTTCTAGTACAGCCTATTGTTATGCATGGCAGGCAAGGGATTAGAATTAATGTCTACCCCTTGCAAAATGGCCTCCAAGACATTTCCAGGCCCTAAGATCGATAAAATACCCTTTCTCTTGATTTTCATTCCTCCCCCTCGCCAAACTCTCAGTTGGCGAGTCGGTTCATTTCCGTTAGATTAATATCCTCTCAGAGGCAAACCCTCCACCACGTTGCCAAGTCGCACCGAGAATTCATGAGATAGTCTGCTAACCTCAAAATGCCGATATACCCATATTTTCAACCCTCGTGAGATTTTGCTGATATGACAAGCTTGCATCAAACCTCGATCTTAATTTTACACAAAACGACTACCTAACTCTCATTGCCTAATTATTGTAAGTTTAGAGTTAGAATTGTTCGTATTGATACAAATTAACTATTAAAAGAAATTCAACTTTGGATGCAATATTTAATAGTATATTGAAGCAAAATTTAAAGGTATATTTCTTTAAAGCTACCCCTTACCGCGATAGCAATATCAATTGAACATAAAGCTTTCCGGTATACGTCCATCCGCTATAGGTGGAATGCAATCAATGAGAAAGAGACAATCGTAAACATTGAAAATTGCAAGAGTATCTATTTTATCCTGGATTGTTTTAGGGCAAAGCCAAGCTCAGTAGTATATCTGGACTACATTTTGCAATTCGGAACTATAATTTCGGGCTCATCAGTAAAAACACTTATGTGCATAGGGAAACTAATGGTACATACGCTGTTTCTAAACTGAGCCGGAAATTTTAGTTCCGAATTGCAAAATGTAGTCCATCTATAATACACTCACAACCAGTCGATGGACACGCGACGTGACGCTAACCCGATGTAAAAGTGTAGAAACGCCTTAATACATATTCATACTCCATGACCGTATGTGCTGCATATGCAAAAAATTGAAGGCGCGATGTTTTCTGCACCACGGTAGGATAAAGAATACCGTTTATTTCCCCAGCCAAACCAAGCAATGCCTGAAAAAAACTCTAAGCTTTCCATGATTTTCCGTTTTGCATGAGCTAAAAAAAAAAAAAAAAAAAAAAAAAAAAAAAAAAAAAAAAAAAAAAAAACTGAACGTGCTTGCATACTTCCTTCTCATTCACCAGAGAAACAGATTCCTTGAGAAAATCTGCTTGAAACTTGCTGAAACTGAATCGAGGACACGAGTCATAATGAGACGAGTGGAAAAACTAATCGTCATCACACAAAACTGAATGTCTTGTTTTGAAAAATACCAAACTTGATATTTGAAAATATTTTAGGAGATAAGGTTTGCTAACGATTCACAGAAAGCATTTTTCTGCAAAAGTCATTCTCATAATTAATTGACCCAAGTGGCATAGTCGGAAGTTGAGTGATTTGTATTCGATATTTATCCATTGGCAATTATAAAAGTTGGCAACGCCGTTATTTGCTTCATTTAAATGTATGAAAACAATCGATTTATGGTGGGGCTGCTCGCCTCACCAAAATCGATATTTTCAATGGATTTAAATGAGGGAAATCAGCGTTGCCGACTTGTAAAATCACCACTGGGTATTTTGATCGAGTTTCTCGTAAAATGATAGTTTTTACATGCATGAAACTTTTGGTTAAAATTCAGGAAAGTTCTATGACTGAGCTTTCTGTTGCTCCTTCTTCGTAAATTAAAATTTGAAGTATGTATGCATACATTGTGAAAGTAACGTTTCATACAGATTTAAGGACTTTATCAGAGGTATTGATGAATACGGTAAAATAGGCGATTTGAGAGGGCAAATTCCAATTTTTACTGTTCGTTATTCTATGCTTACATCAAAATGCGTCAGGCGTACAGGGTTGACGAGGAATGGCAGACTGGCGCTAATGAGTAGATGAGAACATCGCTTGAGTATGACAGGAACATCAAGTTGACACTTGAACGTTCGTTCGAGGCCCAGCAGAGATGGACGAGACAATGCTCTCATTTTAAATCCGTGGTCACCGTTCAGGGATGCGAGTGAAAATTGCAAAATCCCTCAAGTACTGCATTTTGCATCATTTTTGGCTGAAGGGGAAGATCAAGATCTGAAACAAAAGGAACAAAAAACGGATCGTCGAATGATGCCAAAACGGAGGGTATGGATTCGATCGACATGAATCGATCGAAAAATGAAAACATGAATCGATTGACGTGAACCGGATCGACGTATATAAAAAAATGGTGTTGATTCGATCGATATGAATCGTTAAAAAATGAAAACGTGAGCCGATAACCGTGATTTGATCGACACCGATTTTATCGACATTGTTCGATCGATTCAAGGATTCGTCGGCCGATTCACGGGTCTGTCGGTGAATCGGTGTCAATTGGTTCTCGTCGATCGATTCATGTTGATCGAATCCATACCCTCGTCCCTCCTACTAAAACGTCTCATTCATTCTGATCTGACTGGTCCCATATGTTGCGTCTTAGAGAAGAAGAGTTTGCTCAGCTATCATTTCGTAGTGTTTCGTGAGGTGAATAGTTATTTCTTAAGTTACGATGCGTCTTCTATTAATTAATATAATCATAAATTTTGAAAAAGTAAGAAAAATTAGAGTTTTCTCCAAAAAAAAAATAAAAATAGAGATAAATGAGGAGAGCAACAACCACATCTTCAGAGGATTTTTGAAGAATTTACGCAAGGACGCGTATTTTTGAAGGATCATTCACCTGTAAAACATCATATTGAAATACAAAATAGGAGAACATTTTGGCTAGAATGATACGAAACAAAACGAAACGAGAAAAATAAATATATTATTACATGAAAATGAAATGAAAAATGTTAATTTAAAGCGGAATACGGTTGATCGAAAAACTGTGAATGATTCAAAGGGTTGGAAAGAGGGATGGCCGGCTGGGAGATGGATCTACTGCTAACTGAGAACGTAGACTTGTATTTAATAAATTGACAAAAAGCTCGACTTAATCCTTGAGATAGGGGGCTCTCCTGCAGATAACATTGTTTAATACGTTGCTTGGCAACGCAACTCCCCCTCCCCTCCATCGCCCAAAGCTCGGTCCACTACTGACCAAAGCTCCATCGTAGCAAACTTTTAACTTAGGTTCACCGGCACATTATTGAATGGGAAATCATATTCAAATCCGCACGAAGTCCAATTCTATTGAAAAATGTCTCGCCATAGCTCGATGCTCCGCCATATCCCGACGCTGCTCTTCAGTTTTAAATGATTTCAGCGCTGAATTTTGGGTCATAATGAAAGCTCAGCGAATAAAATTCATTTCAGCTCTCGCGGATTAGGCCAATTTGTTTCAACAATTATACCAACCGTCCGGATTACCTGACTCTATCCTTAATTTAAGCCAAAGTCCGCGAATTCTCGTCAAATTCGTTCGGTTGAAAAGCCAATACAGGCAAAAATATTAGACAATTGAAAATTGAAGAATCAGAAGAGAGGAATATCAATTACATGTCATACCCACTTCCCTTAAAAAGGAGACGGGGTGATGATCTTCTTGGTTTTTTCTTTGCTTTACTTATTTATTTCTTTTTTTGGGTGGGGGGGGGGGGCTTCGTTATTACACCCTATCTTTCTCTGCATCTTTGAAAGGAGCTTTTCATTAGACCAATTTCACTAAAAATCTTACATGGATCGTAATGTTGAGTGATCTTTCTCTGCATATCTGAAAGGAACTTTTCATTAGACCCATTTCACTAAAAATCTTACATGGATCGTAATGTTGAGTGGTCTTTCTCTGCATCTTAGAAAGGAACTTTTCATTAGACCCATTTCACTGAAAATCTTGCATGGATCGTAATGTTAAGTATGTGTGCATTGGAAAATAATGAGGCTAAGCATCTCAATGCCTTTGTAAAAAAACTGTAATCGAAATGATCTAATTTTCACTTTTTTTGTGAGATATGTTTCAAATGGAATCTCTGTCAAACATGTTCTAGTTGAAAACCCGCAATGATGGAGATGTTAAAAAATTCAACAATTGAAGGAATACGAACCTGTCGCATAACGGACAATCGATACTTTTTCCCGCTGATAAGTTGCAGTTAAGAATGTCTACTTTCTTTGTTTCCTAATTTTAATAAGAAGAAAGCGCTGGTCATCAGGTGAATTTGCCAATTCGGCAAGCAAATTATGGAGGATTATTTGGTGCACGAGAGGAAGAGTTCTGTGAACATTAATCGACTGCCCAAATAGACTGCGTCTCTGGGTCTTAATTAAGAGTGACGCTTCGTTTCGACAATTAAAATTCAATTAGAACTTAAGTGGGGAAGCAACAGAATTACAGTTAATACTGTTTTGCTTGCTCGAGATAAAATTATTAGTAAAATGCGCACCAAAATTAATTACGGATCATTGAGAAAAGTTACTGGGCGAAGAACAACTGATCGCCATGGGTTTCGTTTCAAAGCTTTAGATATTCATCTGGTCATTGTATTTAGATAATGAATCACTACGGTACCCAATTTTCACAGAATGAGGTAACAGCTATTACTGACACTCAGGCAAATGAATGAAGTTTTGTTGTAATGTATGTTGGTAAATGAACACATCTTGCATCCAGACAATTTCTCTTCAAACTAATTATTACAATAAAAAATTTAAAGAAAAAATAAAAAAAAACTGAGAGTGCAATGTTACTTCAGCTCTTGCTCGGTTTCTTTTTCTTTGAAAAATAGCGCATGAGCGTCATGCAGCAAATCAAAATTGAAGAAAAGAAAATTTCGATCTGATCAATTCACTCTATTCTCTTCTTTTTACTTTTGTACAATCGTGGTTAAAGTCTGCATATTTTCATAACTAGCTTGCTGATTTTTGTTTTATTTATCAAATTGAGGTAAAACAAGACTTGAAATAAGAATAAACGAGGAGAGGTGAACAGTATACAAACATATTTTCTTTAAGAGTTAGGTAACAAAAAAAAGAGAAAAGTATGAGGAGGTGAGTATTAATCATTGAATCTTTCGACGGGTTTATTTGCAAATGATTGATATTGGAGGGACTAGAACTAATTCTCTCCATCTCTCTCTCCCCTCTCATTCCTCTCCACCTCCACCTCCTCCTCCTCTTTCCCTCTCCCTCCGTCCTTCTTACCCCTCTCATCACCAGAAATGTTGATGCATTTTTCAATAGCATCGTATGACTCTTTTAAACAAGAATGAATTTGCTATGTAGAATTTTTTGTATGCTAAGAAAAAATGGGAGTTAAAATGAAAGAAACGTAGGTAGAATTCTCATTGGAAAAATAAGAACCAAAGAAATAAAAACTGCCAACATAAGTACTTGAAAAATATTTAAAGTCATTAAAGGACTGCGAACATTTCTCTTCAGAAAATTGAAGGAAATTTAATTAAATTAATTAAAAGAGACTGCACATTCGTAGGATTTTCCCCCTCTCAAAAACATTTGGGCAAATTTCAATACTAAAAAAAAAAAAAAAAAAAAAAAAAAAAAAAAAAAAAAAAAAAAAAAATTACATGCATGGAAAGTATCAAAGTGAATGATCTATAAACGATGAAGTAATTATTGATGAAAAATGAACAAAAATGTCAACGTCACGAGAATTGACGGCAGAAGTAGTAGCGTGAAAGTTTATTCTTAAGAGGTGCCTTAACATTTGAGGCCTTTTATACCTTTTAAGAAAAATTTACAAAAGAGTGTTTAAAAATAAAGACGGAAAAATGAGATAAAAAAGAGCTTAATAACTAAGGCGATAACCTAGAAGCATTCGAATAATACTGGCATGTGATAAAATTAAATAAAACACTCACCAGGCTCAGAGGGTCGCACAGGAGAGCCCAAGACGAAGTTCGAAGTTTGGAGAAGCTAAAAAACAGCCAAGATAATCCGCGCCCACCCAGAGCTCAGCTCATACTGAAACCTGGTCCAAGCGAAAGAATCCCAGTCTCACGTGGTCAGCGTGCTCCTTGAAGGGATGCTGCGGGATAATCTTGAATCGCGGAGGAAACCGGTTTCGTAAAGTCCAGTGGACGAGGTGACCGTGCATGCCGCGTCGGGTGGGAACCTCGGCGAGGGATGAAGAAGTCGCGTTGCCTGGACGAGGGGAATCTGAAGCAGAGGTGTGCGAACGCAACTCCGGGACTGCACGCAAATCCAAGGTGATTACGTAATTATTTAGTGAGGGCTGGTGGATCGCACCCTTATTTCAAAGTAACGCACTTGACTCGCTCGTCTTGTGCAATCTTGCAAGGCTTGGCAAACATTGGTGTGGTGATTCAGTTATGACGCAATGAAACTATAAATATAGAGCATAGATCATCCGGTCAGAGTTTAATAGAAATACTTTTTTATGCAAAATTTCGCTGGCTGAGCTGCATAGGACATGGTAATTGATTAAAAAATCGAGCTTCAAGCCAAAAATAAATTAAACAAGTGTTTGTAATATCTCAAACTACATTACGTTTGCTTTTACGTTATTACGTTACGTTTATCACGTTTACTTTGTTTCTTGTAAATTTTATATTATTTCTCATCTCCATGTAGTTTGAAATATTACTTGTTTAATTTATTTTTGGCTTGTAGCTCGATTTTTTAATCAATTACCATGTTTAACAAAAACTTACCAGTCAAATCAGTTTGAACGGAGAAAAAAAAAGCTTCAAGGTCTCGATACTCCAAAAGGTTAACACATTGTTTGACGAGTGTTTTCGGATTCAAAATATATTTTTTCGACTTCAAAATTTTGACAGGAGAAAGTGTACAGTTGAATTATTCAAAACTAGTCCTAACTCATTTTTTTTCCGACTTACAACTTTGTTTCTGTTAAACTCAATCCATTCATGTGCAAATCAGATGCAGTTTCAGACATGTGATCCGAAACAGGCACAAAGCTACGCTACGGTGGCTTTTCTATACATACGTACATAAGTGAGCCTTACTCCATAATAAAAAAGTAATAAGATTTACGCTTAACGCATAACGCTTTTAACGAGAGAATCTACTTCCTACAGTAGTCTTAGAGCCCGAATGGTTCCATCCTTTCAAAACTCTATCAACAAAGCAGCGTAGATTAGCTGTAGTGCGGTCGGTTGCTTCATTTACTAGATGATGAGAGTCGACGCATAAAAAACGCCTTCAACGAGAGAAGATACTTCCTAGCGTGGTTTTAGAGCCCGAATAGTTGCATCCTTTAAAAATCCAATCAACTCAGTAGCAGCTTTAGCAGCATACAATAGGTAATGCGGTAGCTTCATTTGCTAGATAACGAGTGTCAACGCATAAAAAAACATTCAACGAAAAAAGATACTTCCTTGCGTGATCTTAAGGCCAAATAGTTAAGCATCATTTAAAAATCCGATCAACAGATAGCGGCTGTCTCCAATAAAATTCCGATTTTTGTGGCAGATTTTTGCCTCAATCTTCAATGCATCTATCAGAGTGAGAGGAAAAGTGCGTCGTTATCAACGGAAGAACATTATGAGTGCCAAATTGATTTTTTTCGTCACAGCCCTACAATCAACGGACACTTCAGTAGTGGATAAGTTAGAGAACGTTTGACAAGCATTGAGAACCTTTTGCCTCTGCAGTTTCTAAAAGTGTGGTAGGAAATACGGAAATTAGACGAACATCTACTGACCCTGATCTGCACTCATTTGAGAAAATTATTTCAATGCAGTAGCTAAATCATATCATGATGAAGGAAACAGATTCAAGCTAAGCTGACAACGCAGCAGGTTTGTGCCTCCAAAGACTGTAACCCAAGCAACACCATTAAAGAGTTCACGATTTCTGGAGCGTGATGGAAAGGACGAGAACTGGCCCCGTCTTTTTGGCAGACGTTTGAGAGCTGATACATAAAAATGATAATTTACTAAAAATATTAAAATAACATCATCAGAAATCTGTGCTGAGTGGGGAGGCTGAATCTCTAATCGCATGGCTGACTTTTCTACGAGGAAATTGTACAAGATTACGATGGTTTTGTTCGTAACAACAACAAAAGTCCCACCCGTTAAGATGTCGAGTTGTTCAGAGTTGTTCTTCACCCCGTGTTGCTATTGCGGTTTTATCATTGATGCATTGTTACATTGAAAAGTGAGTGAGTTACGAAAAGTTAGATCTATACTGCATTCACACATACTACGCTTTCCGCGATTTTTTTTTTTTTTTTGGTTTCTTTATTTATTTATTTTTTAAGGCACGTCCATTTTCATCTTAAAATCTTTACATCCAAAAAGCCAAAGAAAATTTGAAGGAAGGAGGATCTAAACAAAACCGGACATTTACCTATTAAAATTAAATTTATCACTGTTCAGACCAACGCTTGTGTCTAAATAATATTGCTAGGCAAAGGTGGTAAGGATTTCTTGATTTGACGAAGAGGGAATAAAATATACCTACTCAGAAACCAATCAGTAGAAACTATGATAAGACACTCCATACAGACATTATAATTTTAGCAGGAAGTAAGAATGGTCTCTGTTAAATTTTAGGTTGAATTTTTTTCTGAATGTTTTGTTTTCAAAATTCTTTTGTTTCCAGAATGTATCTATTTATTATTACTTATTTTATGATGACCCCAAATGCAACTTGCAGTTTCCAGTCACTGCCACACCTGTATCAGCTACATAGTCTGAAATGTATTCAAAGTAGACGAGCTTTGATTTTCCTATCTACTCAACTGTACCACGGGGCCTTTTATTACAGCAACCCCTCAGCGGAATAGTATCAAATAGTTGGAACAAACTAAATCAAGCAACGCCCCACTGCGTTGCGGTTTGCCTCTTGCCTCCGTGCAGGCGCTTTCCTGAGCGCAACGACCAGTGAGTAACTTACGTTCCCGGAGGCACTTCCTGTTTTCCGCACCGGCTTTTCGGGCCCAAAACTAAACTGCACACGCAGCCTAGGACACAGCCAGCTCGCCGAGCCCCCGTAGACAGAGTTTTTCAAGTTTTAAAAACACAATTTGCGCGTACGCTACGGTGAAAACACGGCCGGAAAATGCCTCGAGGTGCATCAAAGTCCGAAAAATAGTTTTCAAATGTTGACCGCTCACTCATTCATTCGGGGCCTATCCGCTAGACTGGCTGGACGTGGCGGTGTTGTAGGTTCGCGAAGAAAAATGCTGTTTCCGACGCGGTGCGGTCGGATTTTTCCTCAGAAATTTGGAGGCTGAGGCACAGTCGGCCTGAATCTTTGTTTGGTCTCATTTTAGTTCCACCTGGCCGATCGCGCATACATATTTATGTTTGATAGTCGTCCTCCCAAAACCCCGACCTCCCCTCGCCCCCTCGCTCCCCTGGTCCCCCGGGCGAGGGTGAGGCCTTGGGTAAGACTGCCTCGTCAGCCTCAAATATTTTCAAGCTTAAATTTCACAGTCCCAGCTCCCTACCCCTCGACCACTGTGCCGTGATTTTAAATTCGTGGATTATGAAAAAATATCCCTCTGCTCGGTGAAAATTCTAGGATGTCCGATGCAATCTCACCTGTCATTAATAAGGGTTGACTGGTGCATTAACGTAGCCGAAACGATTTTCAGGGGGTAGCCCAGCCCTTAATTTTTCAGGAAGGTGTATTGTCGGGGAGGAGGAGGGGGTCACAACCGAAAATGTTTGTGAAACTATCTCTCTTGTATGTATTTTGAGGCTATTCTCACACAGAATTTGGTTGCATATAAACTTAAGGTTAATCCCCTCCGATAGTCGTATGTATGCTCTTTTACTCTGTTTCATTCAGTCGGAGGTGGCTTGGTTTTCATGGCACCGTACTTCATAATTGAAATGATCTTGAACCAACCAAGCAATTCGTTTTAAGAAAAAAAATTGAAAAGACTTGTTAAAATTTGTCGTGAAAAATAGTCTTGTTTTTTTTTTCTTTTTCTTTTTTTTTCTTTTTTTTGTTCGTTTCTAACTTTAAAATTGTAAGTTAATTGCTGAGCGGAGATTCTGGTTGATGGTAATAGAGATCGAGAAATGGTTGCGTTTCGAGGTTATCTGTAGCACCGACATTCTCAAAATAAAGGGAAAAACTCAAAATGCTTATGTAATAAGTCAAATAGGGTACCTACCAATGCCTTTGTAATTTTCGTCGAGTAGAGATATTCGAAATTGATTTTACTCAGAAAGGAAGAACTAAAATCCAAGATGGTAGCCACACTCTGCATATGCCACACCTACCCGTCGTACTATTATGGCAAAAGAAAATGAAACTGTGCTTTTCGCACGATATTTAATTTATTGTCTTCATTATTTTATTTTCTCGATGGGACTAAAAATCATTCACTTAAATGCACATCTGATCAAATTTTGATTACATCGTTTTGTAAAGAATGTAACGGAGCGAATGCTAAGCATATTTCACAGCGCAAACAATATAACGTAAGGGGTGAAAGCGACGCTCAGACTCGGGGTCGCAATGTACGAAGCTAGGGGAGGTAAAATCGAAGACAAAAGTTGCGCTCTTCGTAGCGCCTGTAAAGGACTGCAGGGGATCCCTTACATGTTACTTATGTTGCCTACTGTCTAGTTTGAAGGCAGTTTCTTAAAACGCAAAAGATGTGCAAGAGATTTGCTTTCTTTAACGCATACTAAGTCAAGTTTACTCTTTGTCTCGGCTGTAGTGTGTGCGTGAGTCTTATTAGTTGATTTTCCTGTAAATGAGATTTGTATTTGCTTGTTGTTTAAGACAGTTCTGGATTTTTATTTAGCTTCAGGTTTCACGTTAACCGATGGCGCTTGTATGGAATTGATGAAAATTGAAAATGTCTCAGTTTACATCGCCGACAACGTTTAGCTTATTTGATCTTCGCGTCACCTGCTCCGTTTAATTTACTTATGTTTTGTTGCTGCGGAGATTAGCGGAAACAAAAGTATTTTTTTCCAAAGCTTCAGACGATTCACTTTTAAAACTTTTGGCTGACATTTCGGAAGTAATGACGTTTCTGTTTATTTGATCCGCATTTGTTTCTCTGTTTCTTTCTGGTTTATTTCTTTATGTACTTTTCCCCCTTTATTTCGGTTTCTTATGATTCTCTTCAAAGTGCAAAAATGGCTTCGTTAATTATAACATCGAAGAATGGAAAGAAAATTTTAACGCATCAAAATTATTCATACCATTATCACTCGAAAAACAAGCAAGAAACTCGTGTTTATTGCCTGCTGTATGGAACACTCACCATCAAACATTACTCGGAACCATGCGAACAATTAACGCCGTCGAAGGTTGGCACTCCCGGTCCCAGTAGCACATAGTTACACATCATGCAAATCTGCGGAAATTCCTTGAATTCCTAAAAAAAGAAGAGCACTCTATTTCCATCGCTATCACGCAGATCAACGACACACTAGAACCGATTCCCACTAAAAACAGTGCACAGAATGAACCTACAGCAGGTGCAAAATATTGTTTAAAACTTATGAAATTTATGAGGACTCACCTCAAGTCGATGTGTACTTACGCTACATAACGACGGTGAAACTACCAAACCACGTATCTCGGTTTGCGACGTCGCAGACTTCCTGTCATACTTTATTTTTTAAATGAAAAACTACTCAACGTCCAGTCTTGAAAATGTCTGTGATTTTTCCTCTTCGTGCGGAGAAAATTCTGTGAAAATTTCAAGGAATGATATTCATTTGGTCTACTTCAAAAAAATAAAATGCGAGCGTAGATTTTTATACACCGCAAACGAGATACGTGGTTTGGTAGTTTCACCGTCGATAAGCTATAGGCTCAAACTGAAAGTTCCGCCAAATAACTGGAAAAACGCATCACGCGTGCTGTTATGATAAAGATGAAAAAGTATGCGGAAACACGCATATTGTTGAATAAGGTTTATCAATATTCAACAATATGCGTGTTTCGGTATACTTTTTCATCTTTTCCGCCAAATGTTGACGCCCATAACGAAAATCGCATGTAGCATACCACATCTCACCACTTGTCTCCTTCTCCCGGTAATAGGTATGTCCCCCGTTTCTTAACGAATTTGGTAGTATTTTCCCTGCTTTGTTTTTGGACGTAAATTATGGGATGTGGACGTATTACACTTTTGCACCAAACACAAACTGGACTCTCAGTAATGACCTCCCTCTCTTTGGACATGTAAAATTTGGGCTTATCATTTTTGACTTATTGCCATTGAACTTAAAAATTTGGACGTACACGTTCTGGACGTTAAAATTTTGGACATAACGTTTGAGGATCGTGCAACAAACAACTTGCACACCTATCATTTTGTCCATTTTTGAAATTAACAGAATGTGAACAATTCCGTGAACAATGTGAACAATGTGTGAACAATTGTGTAAATTATCAATGCACCTGATCGCATCTGGAAAGGTGAATCTGAAAGAATGTGTTGCAAGTCCGGTAGAGTTATTTTGCCTCCTTTAGCAAAAGTTCCCGAAACCCTTTTTTCGCTAATGAACGGTAAACATGAAAGTTCTGAACATTTTCTTGGTTGTATGCGTAAGTATAATTCATGTTTCCAAATGACTTCTTTCGGAGCTAAACAAATAAATGAAGGGAATTTTATGCCCACTTTTAAAGTTCAGGGCCAAGTTTATCACCAAATCGGAAGTTTATTTCCGTTGAACAGTACTTCTGTTTTTCTTCAAATACTTTGTGGGCAATGAAAAACTTTAATTACTTTAAAGATAAACTATAATTAGTAAATTAAAAGTTATAAGCATCTAATATGAGGTATACTAATTTATTTGCCGCAATAGTGAGGCGCAGAGTGCGGGTTGGCTGCTAGTTAAATATATTTATGTTTGTAGATGAAGCAAACCTGCTCTGCAGTGATGCAAAAATACAAATCGGAGACGAATACAAATTGTAAGTAAGTAAGTCAAGATCATGTGAAGTCCAAATTGCGCGTCTTAGAATAGGTCACACTTTTTTCAGTCACAATCATATCATCTCCAAAGAAAATCAACCCATCTGTAACTTCTGTAATTTATTACCTCTAACCATCAAACATGTACTTATGGACTGCTCTGCCCTCAGATATCTCCAATCACAGATCTACTCCCCTACAATCAACAGAAATACAAACCCACTTGTCCAAGCCCCGATCGGCATCAGCTGATGGAGCCTTGAAGAGGGAGGAGTTTTTTGGGGTTGAAATTATTATAACCAAAAGTTGTTGCTGAAGAAAGTTTGTTTTCGCTTTGTGGTCTTTTGTAATCCTCTTTAAAAGAAAAGTTTATTACCATCCCGAAAGTGAGTATTCTCTCTCCTGCGGTTCCTTTAAGGTTCCTGATCCATAATATTCTTCACCACTTATACATGCGATGAACCCAATGTCACTACCAAAATTCTGAAACTCTTCACCTCTCGCAATTTAAAAATCTAAATTTTCGTATTTACTCCCATTTTCAAAATTCTCTGTAAAGACGTAAATAGCTTGTGACTCTAAATGTCTTAAAATTATACGAACTAACTCACTTAGTAAGTACTTGTAGTTAGACATGGCAATAAGGCAATGGAGAGACGTGACAAGGAGGTGTTGTTATGGTAACTCATTTTTCATATGATAGACTACTTTCTTGTTTCAGAATTCAGAAGTTAGTGGTGGTTCACAACCCTAACATATGGAAATTTATTGAAAAGCTACAATCAGAGCAGGCCAGTATACACCGAATGGTAGCCACCCTCTTGGCTGGTGGGAAAGTTCACGCGCCCATAAGCAAACGGTATATCGACGGTGAAACTACCAAACCACGTATCTCGTTTGCGGTGTTTAAAAATCTCCGCTCACATTTTATTTTTTTGAAGTAGACCAAATCAATATCATTCCTTGAAATTTTCACAGAATTTTCTCCGCACGAAGAGGAAAAATCACGGAAATTTTCAAGACTGGACGTTAAGTAGCTTTTCATTTAAAAAATAAAGTATGACAGGAAGTCTGCGACGTCGCAAACCGAGATACGTGGTTTGGTAGTTTCACCGTCGATATGCGGAACCAGCATCGAGTCCAGGCACTTGTCCGTAACTACGCCGAGTACAATAACAACGACCGAATGCGGAGACGTACCTAAGGGCTATCAGTAAACGATTGAAATTTGACCCAAGCTTTCCCGCACGCGCTGATCACGATGCTAACGAATGAAAGGTATAAGGTACCACATTATTTTAAAATTTCATTCGTTATATTCCGAAATATGGACTTTGCACTTACATGTGGACCAATTAACTTTGGACCTCAATTAGTAGGCGGACATTCTCACTGTTTCCCATTTTACGCATGGCCGTAATTTATCGGACGAAATAAGTACGCGGACAAAAAGTCGTTGACGGAATGTCCTATAACCCTCGAATCTTTCGTCTCCGATCGGTCCGTAGGCTTTTTCAATTCAGTGTGTATAATTGGTCTACTCTTAAATTGTTGGCAAATTTTGAGGACCAATTTTTTATAAGCATTATGTGTTAGGTAGACATACACGACGTAGACTGATTTTTTAAGATCAAAAGCCTGTAGACTTTTCTGTAAAGTTGACGTATTTTATTATTCAGACTTACTGTCTATGGATCTAATAAATTAGACTTCCTGTCATTAGACGTAATTTATTAGACGTAGTTACTGTAGGCAAACTTTCAGTTGACCTAACGACCTGGAACCCTCTAAAACGATCCTTCAGTTTGTTAAGTGATATCGGAGGCAAGATACCACACTTCATGTATTTGAGTAAACCTTTAGGTAAGTTATAAAAATGAAATATTCACGCTGTAAAACCTATGGTGCGCTCCGCAAATTTCGAAAAAATCTTAGTTTTAACTGATCAAGAGTGTATCAAAAATGGTATTTTTGTTTCAAATTCTACTAACTGCTTTCATAACCTTATATACCCAAGAAGGGTCAATTTGACCTGAAGATTGCCAAAAACACGTGTCCGCGGATTGCACGTGGCCTGAAGGTATGTGTTTTGAATGCCGGTCCACAAAGACATCCTAACAAATAAAAAATTCAGACGTCAAATTGAAAAAAAAATCGAGCGTCATCACATCCGAAGTTAGAAGAGACGCACTCAAGCCTCGTTTTTTGAAATGTTCTCCAGACTTTGAGTGAGATCCCATTGTCAGCATAGAGCGGAGCTTTACCAGCACTTAAAAAAATGACTCAGGACCAATTTTTCGTTGTTCGCCGATCATTCTTTCCTCGTCACTGCACGTCAAAGTGTCATTTTTCCTTGCATCGAAACACGTGTGAGTAAAGTGAGACAACTCTTATAGAGTTTTCGGTTCGAGTGGAAACTTTTTTCAGGTCCGATGCGCGTCAACAAGTTCCACGTTGATGGTAGCCCAGCCAGTGCATGAGTTCCACCTTCAAATAAATGAAAAAAACGTGAAAAAAGGAATCACTTTTTGTGCTGAGCGCACAGGTGATTAATTCTTTCACAGTTTAATTGTTTGAATGATGGCTGTAAACTTTTGCACCGCGATTTGCTTGGGTGTAACACTTGATTCCAAGCAAAGCGGCGGGGCGGTCGTAAGTCCTCTTTATTTCATTTTATTCTTCATTAATATTTATTTTTTTTTATTCCGGGGGGCAGGGCGTCCGGGGGACGCGGAGGGTGGGTTAATAGCATGAATAAAATAAAATCAAGCAGCGGACAATTCATTTGCAGACTGGAGGCACGTAGCTCGTAGTCTCCGACGACTGTTTTTTCAAGTGCTCATAATTCGCATTCATGGTGGGTGGCTAGTTCGCGACGAAAATGCTTGAATAGGCTCAAATGGACGCTTCGGTCCGCTTTCCCACTCGAACCGTCCCGGCCCGGCCCAGCCAGCTCAGCCCCACCCCGGCCCCTTCCTCACGTCAACGTCCAGTGACGAGGCTTAAAAAATAGGCAGCTATTGATGCATTTCCGAGCGTTGAAAAACTGCAACGAGTGCGCGGTGCAGCTAGTGCAGTCCATGTTCCTGGCCGAGGGAAGGGGGAGTGAGAGGGGGCGGCGGGGGTGGGGGGGACGGGGAGGGGCCGACTGCAAAGAGCATTTTATTGAGCCGCCTCGCCTCCCAGACAGACATCGTTGATGGTTTTTTGATGGATTCCCGTTAAAACGTTTGTTCTGTCTGAAAATGCCTGCCGAATAAATACTTTCAAACATAACAAATACTCTTCGCTGCGCCTGGCTCACTCCATTTAATGATAGGTGCGCTTAATTTTGGTGCGTGTGGGGTTTTTTGCTCCCGCACATACTGGCGTCGGCTCATGATCGATGATAATTTTTCACAATACGACCAACTTTTTCTCGACTTGCCTGAGAGTCGCGCTCGATTCCTCATATGTTCACACATTTCTATACACGCTAGATGAGATTTTCTAGATTGCCCCATGCGAGGTCCTCATAGATCTGTATTTTCAAACAGCTGTTCCCTCCAGTGGCGTGGCGGGCTTTGCGATATATAGATTGTTATGCCATTTAAAACTATGGAAAAGGATCGAAAAACAGGGTGTTCGCTGCGAACACCTTAATAATCGATTCCTAACCATAGGTTTAAATAGCATAACAATCGATGTATCGCAATTCACGCCACGCCACTGATTCCCTTCTCTTTCTGATATCAATAATTGCATACTTTAAAAATTTTCTCATCAAATCCCTCCCTCTTTTAAACGACTGAATCTCCAAATTTAATTTATTTTTTCCTTCTTCTTTCTTTCAATTTTTTGTACTTCTCTTTTTGCGATCTGTGCTCTGGGTGTTAATGGCCCGGCTTTGCTAAAGCACCTTAAATGTATAGAACAACAACAACATGCATATTTTATGAGCACTCAAATTACTAATGGAGATTATCTTTGACATTTGCAATGATTTTTTATCACAAAGCACTCCCTCTCAAGGCTGAAGCTTGTGGCAAAAACTAATTTTCAAAAGCAAATTTACTGCGACCTCACTCGGAGAGGAAAATTGCCGCTCATGGACACCAACATATTTGGTTAAGGTAATCAAAATTACCGGTACCGTACTAAGACTTCACTGAAAAAAAGGAGCTTGGCTCAAACTCAAGCATGGCGATTCTTGAATTTGCTGCCACGAATTTTGTTTATCTTGCTTTAAGCTGAATTTTTCTTGATACAAGAAAAATGATGCACGGGTTAAGCAAAAGAGTAGTTTATATTAACCAGCAAAATTCTTGATTTAAGAAGAAATATTTCTTGGTGGCAAATTTAAGATTCTTCTTTTCAGTGTTGTGTTCTCCGCATCGAATCGATATCTGAACTGAAAATCTATGACTGAGAGTTCCGATTACCTGAACCCGAAAATCAGTTGTGTTTCGTGGTTCTATAAAGTAGTTCGTGGCTCTAGTATTTTTCACTGACACACCGAGTCTCGTCACTCTGACCCGTATTCATAGGCACTATTCCTTCTGACCTAGTAAGTTTAACTACGGATAAATGACCCGTTTTGATCATATTTAACAGATGTGAACTAACTTAATTAAAGTATTGTAAAATTCTTGCATCTTCACCATATAGGCACGAGGAAAATGCGTCGTATAGCATTTAGTTGTTGTTTGCCTGTCATTTTTTTTTTAAATTTTAAGGAATTGTTTGTATTTTATTCACGCTCTTACATTTACTAATTTCCAAAGCAAAAAAGAAGTTACATGATTTAGAGGACACATTAATCGAGCGACTGGATCCCTTCTGATGTTAAATTCATTCCATCTCTATCCAGTTAACAGGTCGCACACAAATTATATACACTATTTTTCGATGGGGATGAACAAAACAAACTGAGAGAGGGACTTTCTCAACATTTGCCGCGGGGAACCGGGAAATTAATTAATGACGAGTAGTGCAGAGCAGGAATTCTTTGGAGGCCATATTCGTTGCCGAAACTATCGGAATCTACCTCAAAAATCTGGATCAATGTCCGGGCGCAAATCCGACGACTCGGCTGCAGCCCCAAAATGTTCCAATCGTTCGAGATTCCAGGCATACCGATCATTTTTAAAGTTTGACGAGCCTCAAAAAATGCGGACCGAGGCCTCCGGTTTTGAGAGCCGAACGCAAAACCACGCCTTCAGGTTTAAATTTTAGCAGCGGCCAATGCTCTATTTCGTTCGATGTCTGATTTATTTTACTCTTTGGTGGGAGGATTTTGCCCGACAAATTTTCCACAGTTTTCGCGAATTCAAAACCTCTGGGCTGCGTACTGAATTCCTATTGTTTTGTGGTGATAGACAGATCGCGTGCAAGGTTTCAAATTCAAGCAACAACGCACGCAGGGCATGAGTAATTACACCGCGACAGAAGTTTTTCTAGAAGGTGAAAAAAGCGGGAAAATGTCACAAAACTGACTTGCTAAAAATAAGATTTCTCTCCACCACGAAGGATCGTATCTAATATCCATAAAAGGACTCGAATTTTACTGTATGTGATTCATATGTATTATATCTTAAAAGGAAAAAAAACATTGTAAAACGTGGCCCGAACAGTATGAAACAAGACGGTAAAATAGTGCTGATTCCCCACTATTTGGGGGGAAAGGAGGCCGAAAAGTCCAAAAATGTCAATCAGAGTATAAAAAATTTGAGTGCATACTATTTTACTGTATAGACACTATACACCTTTTTTTTAAAACTGTACTTTACTATCTGTGTTTATATCGATTGAGATTTCTAGTCTAGTTCTAGTGAGATTTCACACCAACTCTGGTTTGATCAATGTCAAAGTTAGAAAACTAGGATGAGTGCCGTGTAAGAACCATCTACGCGGAGAAATCGAGATGAAAAAAAAAAAACGAAAAATCAAATATCGCGTCGACATTGCACGTGATTTTATTGGAAATCATTTGGGAATATTCTTAGAAACTGTTCCAAAAAACCGTCTGCATACTATTGAAAATCGATAAACGAATCGATAAACGATAAATCGATACTATTGAAAATAACGCATATGGTTTATCAAGCATCATATAACGATGCAATCGGAGATGAATACACTTCCTTTTCGCGTGCAGGCGTCGATATTTGAATTCATATACGGCAGGCGTAACAAGATAACTATTCGACCACGGGTGTAGGCATATTGCCGCCAGCTGGATTGAAGGCGCGTCACACTGCGAGGATGACTCAACGGCGTTCACCTCCCTGTCCTGGTTTGCGCGAAGACGCATTATGGTCTTTTGACAAAGTACGGACCAAAGCACTCTAATAAATGTTGATTCTTATACAATAGAAATAATTTTAAGTCCCATTGTTCAAGTAAAGAGCAAAAAAAAATATATATATATTATTTTTGTAATTATGTTCCATCAATGTTGAGTGTAATTCTTCTCTTTTTAGGAGTATTTCCAAACTTTTTGTCGCGGGTGTTAAATTGCTTTCTAAGTAAAATTTTTTTGGATTGAGTGCGACCATTATCACTTCACCGTGACACTATCATAAACTTGGATAACATTGTATCTTGCATATCTTTCCGCGCTATTTCTAGTTTCTCCAACATTTTTCGGACCACATCCTACCATTTGTGGATTTTCACAGCTCTTGCCTCTCTAAAATGTCTGACCTTTCCCTACCTGCCCTGTCAAGGCCACCCCCCCTTCTCCGGTCCCTCCGAAAATGAACTTCTTAAATCTGTTCCTGCAAAGATTGAAGCTCCCTTCGGCGAAAAGGAAAGTGATCTGAATGCTAAGTACCGAGAATTGGATAGACATTCAAATTTTGCAATGACCAGGGATTCGAACCGGTCCAGGACCCGGAACCCGAACCCGGTTTGAACCCCTTTTTTGGGCTGAAACCATTTCCAACCCACTATGTTGCACTGTTGCAGTCATTGCCAGTGACTGCAACCACGTTCTTTGATGATTTAGATTACAAAAATCACATAACCATCATGCAAAACATAAATCGGGAAAAAAGGGATTTTTTGATCGACCAAAAAACTGAAAGAAAAATGTCGGTGGCAGGAGTGTACAGATCCCGTGGCGGGAGCTCTCCTACGAATTGTGCATAAATTGTCACAGGATTTGCAATATTTGTAGAAATCGGCTGGAAAATTGTCCATTTTGTCGAACCTCGTTAGAGAGGAACGTCAACGATAAGGTACTGGAGGAGCTTCACCGGGTCGAGTTCCTCACTTCGGGGGATTGTGCGAGGCTGCAATTAAATCTCTGAAATTCCATCTGAAAAGAGTCACAAGAAATTTTGTTCTCACTTGTGAAGAATCCCGAACGTTGCTAGCACAAGTAGAAGTTTGTTTGAATTCTCGTCTTCTCACAGCTATATGAGAAATGATCTAAATGATTTAACAAGTCGGAAAGTAAACATTTTATCATAAGACTCTTGGCTCAAGTCTGTTGAATCCTATATAACTAAAGATAGCTTACAGTGGTCGCTTTTGAATTTTTCTAGCAGCTTATAAATATTGTCTCATTCTCTAATCAATGGTTTGTCTCATACTTTAATCAATGGTATATTAATCTTTACTCAGCATTTAAGTTAAATCTTTTTAGTGCATCCTGAGGTTTTTTGTTTTGTGTAAGTTTTTGATCAAGAATTGATCCTTTTCCCCAGGTTTTTCAGTCCTAGACTTTATCATCTCATCTGCATCAACATTCACCTTGAAAAATTTCACCTGCATTTCAATGGTTATTTGAAGTAGCTCATCAGCGAGAGCATATCTAATTGATGTTTTGAAATTTCTGCAAACTTCCAACTCATTTTTTAATCAGACAAGAATTGACTGCACTTCCCTTCCATACTTACAGGTCCAACATCGAGTCTGCGAATTTAACTGATCGTTGGAAATGATAACAAAATAGAGCTAAGTAATTTTGGATTAGATGGAGGACAGAGTATTTGGTTGAGTTGCAACGACACTCCAATTGGAAGTCTCCCCAATCGTATTTAAAATCAGGTACCTTTGTACTAATTCAAAATGCCATTTCTAATTTTTTATCGGCCAGCTGGATTCTTGGACATGTGAATAAATTATTCTATGGCAAGAATGGGCAAACCCGAGTTGCTGAGCTTTCCACTAGTATAACAGTAACATAACCAGACCAATTTTTAAGCTTGCGCCGTTACTAAGTCCCTGTAATAACAATATGTTGAATCCCTTGCAGGGTTCAAGGGGCGCGTTATATACCGGCCGGTTGTTACGGAATGTATGGTTACGATTTGCTCTTTGTCTTGTACCTAAGTGTTTTGAACTCCTCCTTCGCTTTTCCAGGAACTTTCTTTACCGCCTGCATTTGTGTTATTATCACCTTAATTATGGTATTTTATGAATTGTGAATGTGTACTGTTCTCAAATGTCTTACCATAGGTTGCTTTTAGTTTATGATTAGTGTTTTGACGTAGGTTAATTTTCATTTAGCTGAAAATGGCTCGAAACGTTTCGGATTTTCTAAGTGGGTTTTCAGACTTGTTACCCACAGTTTTATAGTTTCACTGTAGTATTATTATTTGTCATAGAAGGCGCCCAGCTGAAAGGCGCATTGATGGTTTTCAAAAAGAGACGATTCCAGTGGTGGTCAGGTGTCGCAGAGTACCCTAGGGCTCTCTAAAAGTGACTATTATACACATACATGCATGTTTTTATTGAATTATTTTTGTCAGGGGCTACCACATAGAAGCACATCTCATTTTACATGTACCTGAATTTCAGATGGATCAGCCGGAAATCACGGTCAACACTAGGCACAATCTTACATTATATGATCGAACTTATTTCTCTCCACGTTGTAGTTGCTGGTATTTCAAAAAGGAGGCACCGATTCAGAGCAATCACCACTTAACTAACTAATTACTATTACCACTTATCATTACCATTACCGTTGAATTTTAATTATCAGCTAAACTGTGTACTAAACCTTTATCTGTTCCATTAATTTTACTTGGGTATCTATTCTCCCTCCATTACATAACTTCAAAATTGATTTCTTTCACTTTTTTATTTAAAAAGAACAATTGAGGGGCCTGGAGCACAAGGCGCATAAGTGCAGTTTTTGCTATTTAGAGAAATACGCGTTTGAATTTTCAAAATTACATGGATTCTTACGGTGTAAAGTAATTACAAACTGACTTTTTGATTATTGAAAATTGGAATTTGGGAGCAAATTTTTCACGGAATATGCGTTAAGGATTTTTTCCAAAACTGCACTTATGCGCCTTATCCTCCAAGTCCCTCAATTACCATTACTAACTCCCATTTCCTTTTAGCGGTCTTTTAGTTGTTTATATAAAATTCCGCAGTAACTTTTTGCAACATTATGAGAAAGACCTCACCTATGACCAGCCCGCCTCTCTGTGTTTCGCCGTCAGTAGGAAATCTTACTATTGGTACAAGCGAGACCAGAATGACGAATAAATTCTGAAAAGGGGGAGTTGTAAATGCTTCATGAAAAGTATGATATATGATTTATGGAAATGAAAGGAGAACCTGGATGTGATGTAGATACCAGTATCTTCGTACAAATAGTTCATCGTGATATTAAGTTTGATAACTCAGAAAATGCATTTCGAGCTGCAAAAACATGCGGGCGCGAGCTTTGAAAGAGGAAAACACCGACGATAAATAACAGGGAAAGTTTGATGCAGGTTGCTATGATGGTAAGCGGGGTGGAGACCGGCTGAAATGTTAAAATATATATGCGACTATAAATTTGAGCCCACCTAGACTTGCCAGAGGTGATGTCAAAAGTTGAAAGGACAAGCAAAACTGCATCAGATGCATTTGGAGAGTGGAAAGATAGTAATTCAAACATATTCGAAAACAGCCTGTTTGTTTTGCATTAAAGTTGCACCCCTCAAGTTGATAGGGGCAGCAATGGCGATGCGTGCTTTGCGATGTATCGATGGATCTACCATTTAAACCTGCAGAAAAGGATCGATAAACAGGGTGTTCGCAAAGGACACCTTAATAATCGATTCTGCACCACAGCTTCAAATGGGGAAATATCGATGGTCGATCATTCACGCCTCGCCACTGAGGGGCAGCGATGTGGGCCTAGAGCGTCAAATCTCGGGGCTCTTCCAACCCTTTTCGCTATCCTGTGAAGGTACATATTTACAATTTTCTCCTCCCTATTCGGGGAAAATGCGCCGTTTTCCAATTTGTCTTTTTAATGCACAAGTGTATGGCAGGTTGCATTAAAAACCTACCGGGCAGTTCTGCAGTGCAGGGTAATCTCATGCATGATGAATGTTCTAGTATATCGTCCGTTGAAACATTTTTGGGAAAAAGGCCTCGGTTACCGTATTCTAGTTTGTTTGTGAATGGAGAGGCATATCGTTTGTTTTGTAAGCCGACTTCAGAAAATATTTTGCGTGGAGAAGCGTCGGATATCACAACATGCAGTATGTAACTACGCTAGGGCCGGTTTCGCAGAAATGTCAAATGCAAACGTTACACATAAGCGCACCTAGGTCAGAGGAATCCGACAGAGGGGGGAGGAGGGTCAGAGGGCCTCCCCCGGAAAATTTTTGACATTTTGAATCTATTAAAAAGCATTTTGAGGCTTCCGTGACGGAAATTTTCCATCAATTTAGCAGAAAATTACATACACTTTTTTTTATTTTAACATATAATACTTTCGAATTGTTGCATTTAGTAGATCCGGAAAATTTTTGAAATTTTGTTTCTATTATGACGCATTTTGAGGCTTCCGTGACGGGGATTTTCCGTCAATTTTTGCAGAAAAATTACGCCTTTTTTACTTTCATCAAAGAATGCTTTCGAATTTTTCCATTCAAAACATCCGGAATTTTTTTTTGAAATTTTAACTTGGACGCATTTTGAGGCTTCTGTTAACTCGAGAGCTGATAAAGAATCCTAACCTGGTATTAAGAAGGAGGTTAATAAAGGGAATCTATGAATAGGGAAAGCTCTGGTTTTTATAACTTTAACTGGTTTAACTTAACCGGTTTTTATATGGCTCTTGAATAAGTTGGGCATCATAGCGAAGGATTGCTGGTCCTTCACCCAGCAGGACCAGGTCGTCATACAGGGCCGGATTAAGAGGGTGGCCACATGGGCGGCGGCCCATGGTGGCAAATTTACAGGGCAGCAAACGTTGTCATGTTTTCAAATGTAGGTATCAAGAAAAAAATCTGATTCAGAAAAAAAATCACAAATTAGGAAAGGCGAAAAAATCTCTCATATCCTGAGAGTTAAAGTATAGTGCTTTCTAATTAGTTCGTCTTTCGGTGATACAAGAGACAGAGCCTTTCATTAGTCTCGTTGAGAGAGAAACCAAACAAGCAATTTGGCCTGGAGCGGCACGGAGGCGCAGAGAGCAATGATGGCGAGAACTTTAGATGGAAAGGAGAATCCTTGTTGGCGCACCGGTCAGCATGGAACACATATTAGCGCCTACTAGACTGCATGAATACTTCACGCATTGCGTCAAGCGTAGTGCGGTCAGCAGCGGTTGGCGTGAAACTTATCGTGCCTACAAGACTACATGAATACTTCACGCATTGCGTCAAAAACAGTGCGGTCACCTGGTCAGCAACGGTCAGCGTGAAACGCATAGCGCCTACAAGACTGTAGGGATACTTCACGCATTGCGCCAAACACAGTGCGGTTGGCGCGGTGGCGAAAATTAAGATCATTAGACCGCATTCATGTTTATTCTTATTTATAATTGTTTCGTTCTTTTCTTATAAATGAAAGGCATCGTCCTTACAGAGATAGGTCCACGGAACTTAATTTTCGAGCAAAGTTCCGTGAACTTTTGCTAGTATCTAACAAAGCTATTTGCTAGTATGTCAGCTTCATGATAAAAATTTTAGAGAATACTAATTGAATTAACACGATAGTTTCATTTAAGTCTCTACATTCAGAGGGATAGTAATCCTTAACGAAGGTTTTTTTCCACTATCCAGAATTTCTGGGGGGACCGCGTGATTCTATCTTCAATTTTAGGGGGGAGGGGGGTCCTCCCTGGCTCCCCTTCGTACAGCCACGGCATTACTTACAAAAATACACCTGACTGTAACGTAAAATTATCAAAAGAAGTTGCACCCATCAATATCGCTACTTTTTGTCATGCGAGAACTCCGTCCTGATTATTACTTAAGAATATTTCTGATTATTACTTTTGATTGAAATCAATGGAAGAAACGATATTCTGAAAGACCTCCTTACATTTAAACATTTAGATTTTTATGTTAGAATTTTACCGTGTGAAGAAATCATATTCTTACAAGTGTATTTGTTTCTAAACTGGTAATGTAGCTGCGAGGTCAGCTTCAAAGAAAAAAGAAATTGATGAAACAGAAACCGCTGACGATCATTGAGAAAGGTCATGACGCCTTCTGTTATTTGGGTGTTGGTGTGCAATTGTTCGTGTCATTTAGAGGAAAAATCGAAATGCGTGCATTTAAAATTTTGGAGTATAAAAACATATTAATAATCATGAAATATTCCTCCTTCATGGCAATGAGCGTTTGTAAATCACGTTTTCTGTATTTTCTCTCCTGATATTTGTCTGTGCTTAAAAGCAGTGTCCAGTTTCGTAGCGCTTGCTAGTTTTTATCCATTTGCTTACCCAAAACATTACGTTACACGATATCTCTCTTTTAAAAATTTGGAGACCATCAATCAGTGTGGCTTATGCTGAATCGTAGGTTACAATACGTAGCTTTAAAAACGGTCTCGTTACATTCAAATCCGGATGTATTCAAATGACCTTAAAATATTATCCTAAAGCCATCCCCTCCGATAAGGCCGGTTTTGCAAAGAGCACGCTGGCATTTAAAACCCCCGCGAGTAAAATAAGTTGTAAATAAATGGATTGCAGGGTAAAACTGATGGTTCATTAGATTTCTAGCGCCACAATGATCGTGTTCTCACATCACTTTATTTTAACAACACTTATTTTCTCGATTCCTTCGTATCCGCCAATTCCGCACTGAAAACAAGCCAAAAAAAGTCACTTTGCCCATCATTCTTTCACGCTTTCGTTCGGAGCCCCGTTTCTCTTTGGATGATATTACCTCACCGCACCACTATACTCTGTCGTGCTAAGGGAAAACGACGTATGAGCCTTAGACGTTGCCAAATTTCCTTCGATAAAAACCGAATTCACAGGAAAAATTGTGAATATCTGTTTCCAAAATTTGTAGACAATTTTATACGCAATTTAATCTAAAATACCTGAAAATTTCAAAGAAAAATTGAATGAATGTCGTTGAAAATATATGTTCTATCAAGGAAAATTTGGCAACTCTCGAATGTTCATACGGCGTTTTATCTTAGCACGGCAGTACTGTTAAATCCTATGTGGCAACAACGCCCCTTATCAGCTGTCAGGCTGACACCAGAAAAATTGGACCAAAATTGGACCGCGTCAAGCAGAGAGGAACCAAGCAACATCAGCTATTGCCAAATTTAATTGGGCAATTAAATGTTTTACATAAAAACGGTTGTGCGAATTTTTCTGAAATTTCAGTGAATTTTCTGCACACTGCGAAGCAAATTTCTTAAAATGTTCAAAGGAATCCGCACAAGCGTTCCCTCGTAAAAAATGAAATTGCCCAGTTAAATTCGACAATAGCTGATGTGGCTTGGTTCCTTTTCTGCTAAACGCTGTTTAATTTATAATTGTTGAAAAAGATGCATTGAGAGGTCATTAAGTTTTTAATGTATCTTGGGTAATGTCCTTTTTTTGNGGGGGGGGGGGGTGGTGCACACGTACCTACTTGATTTATACCTCAATCAATTGAACGTAGATTCAAAGCAGTTTCAGGAATAAATTCATCTAAGTTATGTTTTAAATATTTACCTGTACTTATCATGTGAGTAAGATTCATCAACCACCATTTAAGTTCCTCTCTGTTTCTCTCTCTTCATTTTATTCATCCCTTTCCCCTCTCTTCCATAACATCAAGAATGTAACTCAGTCTTCAAAGTACGTAGATTTTAAAATGTGGAGGCAGATTGAATTAATGAATAAATAAACCGTGAGGAGAATAAAATGAATGCGGAGCATTTTCATTAACTCGAATCAATATTGAATTTATTTCTAATTTTCTTCAGTCGTCAAATCGGTTACTTTCCGAGTGATGCCGGATGATGTCAAAGTCAATATACTTAATTCATTTCATTATCCATGATAGCTTCATCAAAATCTTCTGCAGCATCCTCTCACTCGCTTTCCGTTCTCTTTCTTTTACCACACGTTTTTCCCCCCGCACGTGTGTAAGTTACCCTCCTATCAATTTTCAGTTAATTCATACCCCCGCAAGAGGAAAAGAGAAAGGAAATTGTAGATTTAATGATTTATCGAACCTTCATTGATCCTTGAGGCCTTCACGAGGCCTTCAAGGGCCTCCACTCACGGATTTTCTCTTAAATAACGTCATCAACTTATCTCCGATAATCCCAGCTTTTAACTTTTTTACATACGTTAGGTTAAGAGCCTAAGTTTTTGTATTTTTGTTCCTTTGTTCATAAATTCTGAAAAAAAAAAACATTGATCGTCTAAGTTATGGTTAACCTCATAACTTCTAATTCCCACGAAATTATTATTAAACGATAAGGAGGAAAGTTGGACAAAATAAGACTATATCTTGAATTTTGAAATATTTGTAATACTTTCAAATAAAATGAGCCGAGTACAAGAGATTCTTAAATACTATTTCTAAAACATACAAAATAAAACAGATTGTTTTTGTCGAGAGTTTCCTAAATTCTCAAATCAAAGCTGGCTTTTGATTTTGTACATTTTGAACTGAATATATCTCAAATTTTAGTTTTCCATACTAGCGAAAAATTAAATGTAGCAGGTACAAAAGTAGAGAAAAAAATGATGTAAGTTGTGTTTTTCGGTAACACTCCTTCACAGCTTTAAATATGGCCAGGACAGACAAGACCGTTACTTCAGATTCATCAAATATTCATGAGGAGTGTAGCAATAATAAAATAAGTAAAAATTCTGATAAGAAAGCTGAACGGCATATACTTAAATTTTGCTTAAAAATGAAATAACCTATTTCACAAAATACAGCTTGATTTGGAAAGAAGGCGAGTGTGATAGACCAATTAACTGTTCGTAGACTTATTTTTCGTTGATGGAGTTTACAGTAACTGTCCAAATTGTCAGAGAGTTGAATATTAATTTGTTCTACGCATGCTTTTAAAATATTTTTATTTGAGTTACGTGAAAAAGTGGCAGTTTTTAGAGCTCTTGGGCGCTTGAGGAAAGTGAGACAAAAGGCCTCTTAATTTTACCAGAATGAATGTGTATAGGGGAGTAATGAACAGAAAATAAATAGAAATACAATCTTACAAACGTATTAGGCGTATTACGGGGTGCTGGTTACAAGAAAATATACATATTTCAGATAACTGGTACTTATTACACCTGATCGCCTTTGTTTTTTGGATAGGTCAATTTGATTAGGTAGTTAAACGGATGCTTAAAAAAAACTGGATTGATCCGTTGAATACAAACGAAAATTTTGCTGTATCAATTTTGATTTTATGTAACACGAGGGTCAATTTTTTACATGAGGTCTTGAAGGAAATGAAGACTGGAATATTGCTGCGCTTTCAAGAGGAAAACACTTTATGAAAGCATGAAAAACAACACAGAAGCTTCACTCTAAAAATTCGGTAATCTATAATATCCTAAATTACCTACACACTTACATTAATAAAAACATCGACAAGTTTTGCTATTTTACAGGCCATCTAAGCAGAAAACAGGAAACACATCAATGAAGCAACAAAGATATTACGGTTGGCTAAATTAAGAAATCTAACATACGATTAAATCAATAAAATAGTACAATCTAGTCTCGTGTTTTATAAACTGAAGCAAAAGAAAAAAAATTCCACCAAGTAAAAAAAAAGTATAAAATTGATTCCTCATTTAGTGATCAAAATGAAAAATTTGGATTCTCAAACATTCATCAGTTGAGCACGTTTGACATAATTAAACAAAATGGTATTCAATAATCTGACAATAGAAACAGAAATATGTTTTTTTTTCTTTTTTTTTTCTTCTTGTACTGGAACATATTATCGCGATATAAATGGATGACTCAGCTGTGGTATACAATGGTTTTAGAGAGGCTGGCTCTTTTAAGTCTAAAATTCTGCCTGCAGAAAAAATAAAAAAATTTGGGTATCCTTACGAAATAATTTTTGCATCAAATTGGTATTTGAAGTATGAATACTTAAAGACGTTAGAATTATAACTTTACGGGTGCAGGAAGACAAGAGAACTTTAATTTCTGTAACCGGCCGGGGGAAAAAAATATTCGCATCATAGTGGCAAGATCTCAGGGCACATCTCATTAAAGCACCATTAAAGGAGGGCTCTTTAACTGATCTTTTAATTCTCAAAAAAGCCGCCCAGGACCCTAAAAGGCGTTGGAAGGAATTAAATTATCATAAATATAAGAGCGAACAGATACTGAGAATTTCAACACCCACGCACCCTAAAAAGACGCTCGTACCGGTTTCGCGGTGTTGATAAGGAAGCGCGCCGTTTGACGGGGGTGGAAAGGGTCCGATCGTGAGAGAGTCCGCAATCTCACCCCGAAAATTATCATAGTATGTGCCCCAAGCCGTTTCGGGATTCTGGGAGCCCCGCAAACGTCGGTCCAAGTACCGAGCGGTCATCTGAGGGTGCATGAAATTAAGACGGACAATCGACTTGCGGTTCGTTCTTGGCGAGTAAGTTTTTTGCACAGACTTCCGATTTATAAAAGTTTCATGTGGCGAAAAAAATTTTGAAAAAAAATCGATTTTTGGCGAGTGGATTAAAGAATGTGCAAAACGGGTTTACGCTCTCTCGATGCTTTGTGAAGTGAACCAGGTGTGATCGGTTTGAAAGTATTTGATTTAGACTACGATACATTCGGTGCTCAATTGAAAGCTTTGGTCGCGATTGCGGAGAAGCCATTCCCACGTCTTTGGGAAATGGGATTTTTTGTTTCATTCTGTGGAGTGATTTAGATTCAATAGCATTTAATTAGCATTTTCTGGGAATTTAAGGATATTTTGATCATTACACCTGGGCAGAGTTTGTAACTGGCGTGTAACTTGAATACTCGGCCGTCACCGATGAACAATTAATTTTGCACTTGCAGTGAAGAAAAAAGTTTTAGAAGGCAATAAGATCTTAAAGGGGCCGAAAATGGAATTCGAAAAGAAGGTAATTGTAAGTGTTGAGCGGTATGTTTCTCAAGCGAAAAGGGGGTCGAATTTAGGATGGAGGGTCTGAATTTCGCCGGTTGACTGAGTCTTGGAGGATAGGCGAGCAGGTTGAACAGGTCGACTTTTTGCTGCTTGATCATATCAGAAAAGCGCTTTTATTTTTGTGAGCTTAGTTAGAATCAAAGATTAAGGAGAAACAATCAATGAAAAAATTAGAATACGATATTTCAAAAAGGAAATGTGTTCATACCTGGATTCTTGGGAACTTCAGAAGTTAAGAGCTTTCAGATTAGTAAAAGGAGTAGTAAGGAGTAAAAAATTATACGTTGAGGAGGTAATATTTTTAGAGTTGTAAGAAATAGAAACAAGAACAAGGATTGTCGAAAAGTAATCGCTGTGGAATAACATGCATTTTCTCTGCATTTAAAATATCGGAGTTTGTTACTGATTAAATCATTTACAACTACAACATACGTGTCTCAAATATAGTTTCAATTGGTCTCAGTTTTGCGTATTTGGTTTAACAAGTAGTTCAGTGATTGGTCCAAAGAAGTATCAGTTTTGCGCTAAAAAGGTACGTCAAAAGATGATAAAAAAATAAAAACTGCATTGTATGAAGAAGGAACAACTGAAATGAAGTTCAGAACTAGGTGAAAATGAAGTAAAAAATATGTTAATCTCTCCTGAAATTTTTAAGCGGTTATTCAATAAAATTTTAGAGCACTTAAATACTGTGATGAGATTACTTTTTTGATAAAAATGTTGAAAGCAGTTAACCTTAATCATGAAGGAATGACTTTGTTGAAACTATAGTATTAAAACTCGTATGTGCATGGTAAATGTTAAGTTTTAAGCTATTTACTAACTCCAAGACTCAGTCCAACAAAAATCTGAAATTAAATCGGTAGAACTATTTTTAGGTGTGAGGAATCGTTATATAGGCGAAAATGCTGTGAACTGTTGTAATTCCTTTTTTTAAAACTGCATTTTTTAAATGATGGAAAAAAATGTTTATTCTGCCACTGTCACTGCGTGACATACCTAATTTAGAATCAACGATTTGCCGTTCACGGAGAAATTTTTTGAACATAAATGGTGCGCTTTAAAAGTATTCATGTTACGTAATTGTTTAGACCCTGATAAAACGAGCACAAATTTTTGAGATTTGTTTTTTATTCTAAGTACCCTAGATGTGATTGAATTTGTAAATTTGTGTGAATCTCGGCTTCAATCGCACGTGACGGAAATTTTGCATTTCTTTCCACCTCTTTATTCACACCTAAAGTGCGTACACAAACGACTTTAAATGCTAATTTATTTGGTGAACATATTTTACTCGCGATTCGATAATCTTTTAATTGGTTCTGTCCTCCTGTGCCCCGGTTGTTCCCAGCTATTTATTTATTTATTTTTTTTTTTCGCATCTCGTCTCCATCCAACTTGAATCAAGCCCGCGACTGGAAGCCGTGAGAAATAAAGTATAAATAAAGCGGTGAAACCTGACACAATCTCTCCCGTTTAAAATCGTTTTTTATGCCTTTTTTTTTCTTTTTCGCCCCTTTAACTGGGAAAAACGTATTGAAAGATTCGGAATTATCCGTTTATGTTTTATTCAACTCACACCTGGTGGTTTTTCTCCCTCTACTTTGAACACCTTTTGAAAAACCTTCAGCCTCCTGTAAAATGAAGTGCTGACTTTGGTAATAATATTAAAATTTAGGTTCCTCGTTAAATTTAGTATAATTTGTTTTAAATCTAGCTTTTAATAACTGATGTGTAGATATTACCAAGCTGATATTATACTTTTCTCAATCCCTCTTTTATGGTATCTTCGATTAGATCAATTTGATCCTCGGGAAACTTAATTTTAAAATTTTCAAAGCTCGAAGAGCATTTTTGAGAGTAAGAGGCGTGCTTTAAAAAGAGCTGTAGATAATAGTATGTACTAAATTAAATCTACATTTCTGATGTTTTTGTGAAAGTTTAAAATACTTTCTTGTCAATTTCTGGATAAATTTATTTCAGATAGAAGAGGAAACAATACGAAAATGTGCCCTGTAATTTCCCGCCCAACTCTGTTCATCGCCGGAATCGCTATAGCTTGCAAAAAATTATGTTAATGCAGAAATGTAGTATTGATACCATTAAAATTAACATTTTTAAGCAAGGTGGTGTGAGGGATGATCCTCAATTTTTTATCTGGTAAAATTTGCCAGGTTCAAATGTCGCGGCTCTCTCGCAAATGAGAATCTTTTCAATATACTTTGGAAGACGGACAAACTTTAAGGCCCACATAAATGATTTTGAACTCCCCGAACAAAAATGAACTGTCCTCGGTGATTTCGTTACATCGGTGAAAGCCCCGGCGCGAAATTGCGGATATTCTAAAGGTAACTTGTTTGCGCTCGCTTGGAGCGTGAAATAAAAGAGAGAGGCATGAACATGGCAGGAAGTAAGAGGACGAAAAGAGTGGAAGAGTGGTGAAACGCAATGACGGTTGAATTTTGGTGCTTGGCGCTTGGGGTGGCTGACAAAACTGAGGGAGGAAAAAACGCACGGGAGCGGCAGGGATGCCTGCTCAGAGACATGGGCAGTCATACGGGACAGGCTGGACGTGGGACGTGACGTGAAGGGACGGTCTGGGGACGGGAACGGGCACAGGGATGGGGGACAGGATGAAGGGAGGGAGGAGGGGCGAGCGAGAACGAGGAATGAGGTGGCTAGGTAGGGCTAGAACAAGCTAATTAACTAGAGCTCGGTTGAAGTAGGTAACAGTATGCATTCATACGAGTAGACGGCAGACAAAATCATTATTTTCTATTTTATTTAATTTAGCTCTCGTATAATTCTCCGTCTCTCCCGCTTCCAAACTCTGCCCATTTTTCACTAAAATAGAGGGTCCGCCGGTAAAATATTCCCGCTCCCAGCCCTAGCCACCCTGGCCCCATCCTTCATCCCTGTTTAATTTTTCAAAGTGGGATTCGAGACCCGTTAATTTTGAATTTTACCGCCTCCGCAGTTTCCGTGTTTGCCCTACCTGCAGGCCGGCCGTGAGCTGCGGTTGGGCGGAGACTGTGCAACCCTCCCAACACTGCCCTCGCCGAGTTTCACAGTGAGTGAGGGATATGCAAAAATGTGAAAGACGAATTGTTTGTCCACTTCATCATGGATATCTTAATCTTTGGAAACGCTTATCTAGTATGTTACATGAAAGATCCCGAGTTTGACCTCAGAGGTATGGAGTTCGAATGGATCTTTCCTTTAAAAAAATTATCTGATCGCACCTGTTATGGCCAAAACTTAATAATTTTACGGTTGAATTTTTACGCCCTAATTTTTAGGTGACTCAAAGAAGTTAGTCGTGAATTTTTTTTTTTTTTTTTTTTTTTTTTTTTTTTTTTTTTTTTTTTTTTTTAGAAGAATTCGATTTTTTTAATTTTTTTTAAACCATTCATCACAATAAAATTCAATAGTTCATTAACTCAAAATCCCCCGAAAATTTTAACTAATTTGATAACACAAACCATATCCAATTTGAACCTGCATACACTACGTTTACTCCAATATGCACAGCTGATGTATAAGATAAAGTAACCCGTAAATTTAAGAACATTATTTTTATCAAATTATTTGTATATTCCGGTGAACTTCATGAAGGTAAAATTTGAAGGAACTTGAGCTAAAATTTAACTTGGAATTACTTGGTTTTATCCTCTTGCCGTGCAAAGCACGGTCAATTAACCATTATTTCAATTAGTTCAATGATTAAAAGCAAACCATCAATCGGCCAAAGGCTAGGGAACATTCATCGGAATGTTCATTGGCGGATAAAAATATGAAAGGAACCTTAAGCATAATCACACTGAGAATTGAAAAAAGTTTAATTTTCTATAGAAATAGTTTCAAATGATTTTTCTATTTAAATTATAAATTTGAATGAAAATATGATTTTCGATTGTGTCGTCTCTTCTGGGTAGTTTTTGAATTTGAATTATTGTTAAAATTTTAAAAGAAATCAATGCATTACACAAATATTGAATCTAATATGTGAAATGTATGAATTAATTTTGATTTTTCTAGACCTAGATAAAAATAGTGAAAAGATGAACAACGAAAGTGATCACATTTTGCATATTTGAAGAGAAATAAAACAACGACATCTTCCTAGGATAGAATGGCACATAGAAAGGCTTATTATTATATTCAGGTTTATTGGAGGTCGAGAGAACGGGAAGAGGATGGGAGGGTTGGCTGACAACGAATGCGGGTTGGATAAAAATGAAGGTAGGGAGCCGCGCACCAACTGAGGCTGCACGAGGGATCTTCCCCCTTTTGGTTAAGTCTCGCTGAGAATGGGTGCTTTCATTTTTCTTTTTTCTTTTTTGAACGATAAATAATGCCAGCGGCATCACTCTACTTACTCCAGGAAAATATATCCTGCCTGCGATTAAATAAATAAATTCAACCCTCCAACCCTTCCCAACCTGATGTGGCCCCACACCCTTCCACCCTCTTAGAGCGCACTAGCCATGCCGATGGTGTTTAAAGCTCGAGGTTTAAATTACTATGCCTTTAAACTTTTCCGGCGGAAAAAAAATCCTAAAATCATTTTCATATTTAGCCAGCCTTTTGTTGCCTTTTCCCCCTTTTTTCTTTTTCCTCCTCGCCTGGGAATTGCAATTTTATCATTACTTTTTTTCCTCCAAGAATAATATTATATTCGCCCGTGCTCAGGATTTAAATTACTCGAATATTACGAGGGCCCCAACTCTCCAGAGACGTGGCCTATCTTCGTTTCCACTCATTTGATTTTCAGAAAAGTGAGTTTCATAATATGGAGATGTACCTCCAGTAATATCGCGCTTGGCTTTGAGCTCAAAGGATGCAAGTTTTAGATTGTCAACTCCACGTTTTTATGCGAGGATAACATTTTTTGCACTGGTTCTTTTTACACTCTACAATTTGAAACAGGAAAAAAAATGAGAGTAAAATTCATTATCTAGATGCTTTCTAAAAAAAGGAATTTCTGAGACTTTTGATATAATCATAATTCAAAGGACTTCACAATTTTACAGTCGGCGGTTTCGTTCTTATGCGGTGTATTATAGTACTCTCGAAATATAGAAGTATAGAAAACATTTGAAGTTCAATTTATCATAATTTTTCCAGCGAAAACTCCCCTGGTCACTACGCTGTTCCAGGGTATATTTTTTAGCTCAAGCTTCGCAAGTCTTCGAATAAGTCACGGTTAGTTAAATAAAACTCGCCGGTCCTTGATTGGTTCAAACACAATTGCATTACAAATGAATTCAGTTCGGTTCTGGTCAGGGGGAAAACCGAATCCGAATAATAGAATACTGTGGATCTGCGCCGCGTAGACTTAACGAGGCCTACGCCATTTCCTGCGAATCGGATAAAAACCGGAAGCAAAGAATTTCAACGCGCAAGTGTTACTGAAAACCAATTCATGCAAAACCGCGATAGACTAAAAAGCACAGCGTGATTAAAGGTAATTTTAGCTCAAGAGAGCTTAAAAGCAAGCTTGAACGGATAATTGCAAGTCCGAAATAAAATACGGAAAAAAAGTTCAAAAGGATAAAGAAAAAAATACCGGAAATGGATGAACTGGGAAGCCGCGGTTGCTCATGAATATTGTTTCCACTTTTTATGCCAACGTCAAGTTTTCCGGACTTTCCACCGGAAAAATTAGTAAGGGAAGAATGAGGTCTATTGTTATGAGTTTGATTCGGATTATTTGCTCAACTGCAAAATCGATAATAATTTTTTCTCGTTTCGGTTGCTCCAGTAACTTTCTACGATGCTACATGTTGTTTCGGAATTTAATAAACGGAAACGATAGTGCGAATGGAAGATTGTGTATTAGGGATTGTGCAAATTCGAAAAGACTAGAAACTACTTCAACGAACAGAATAATTCACTTGTGATGATCACGCTATGCTAGGCTGTAAGACCGCTTTTGTCATAATTCTTAAAATAGTGGTAATAATTGTTACGAACATAGAGTTTAAAAATCATTAGATTTGCGAAAGCTTATTTTCATTTTACAGAAAAGTAACTACCAAAATAAAGGGAGTGGAGATATTTTACTGCCATTCAAGAAACCAGAATTCTGTATTCATTTTTGTAGATTCTCAAACCGAAGTTAAAACTTAAAAATTGAGGTGCCACTTCACAAGATTAGAATTTATCAACTTGCTTTATTTCTCTGGAGTTCCTTTCATGATGAGCAACATTTTTTTTTCTTTTTTTTCTTTTTTTTTAAATTAAAACTTGATGAAACAACATATGATGACTTACAGGAAGAATTACATTCCACTCATGAGACTTTTCATCGCGAGAATAATTATCTTACATCCAATTATGGATCATGAGGGAAAAATGATCGAGTTGGCTGATTTAATCTGAATTGAGCCCATCTTCAAAAAAAGTTCATGATGAGTGTTGAGTGTTCATGATGAATGTTGAATGATGAGGCATGCTGAGTACATCAATGGAAGTATTCATTACTTACGTAAAGGTATTGGGTCATTTCCAACATTTTAAACAGGTGAGAACTATCGGCCTATTCAACAATTAATGAGGGGTCAACCTAAAATTGGCGGCACTGAGTCCTGATGCGTTGCCTGTCTCACTGACGTCCATGCATTTTATGCTACATTTTACAAATTTATACTTTTTTGGTAACTTAAAATCGGCCAAATGAAAAAAAAAATGAATCGCTAGCTATTAGAAAATAATTAAACGTAAAAAAAAAATCACAATAAAAAAGTAACCATGGAAAATTTTTGAAATGGGTTATTTTCCTTTTCTCTATTGGTACTTCTGGTAAAAAACGGACTCAAGACGTAAACACTGAACATGTTGATTTGAAAAGTGACACTGTTTACCAACATATTAAGTATGCATTAAGTTTACTGTCTTCAAAGGGTAATTTTGCTCGGAAGTATAACACAGTTTTGGAATACTGAAGAGGTATCACCCCCTCAATGTAGCACAGATTGGCATCAAGTATCAGCACGATCACGACTTTGACCTACAACGGTGACGTCATCAATAGCTTGGTCACTGAATTCAATTTTCATCGTTAATACACACACCCTCAGTGAGAACAGAAACACCCAGGCCTCCCCATTTATGATCCCTAATTTCATCGGGTTTGTGGGGAGCATTCATCATGCTAGTTCCACTATCACTATCGTTTAATTCGATGTTAATAGTTGCAGTGCTGCCAATTTTCGGTTTTAGATAATTCCTCCATCGGTCGACAAAATTCACAAAAATGACTAATTTCGACAAAAAATTAATAAAAGGAGTTGTTTCTTAATTTAACATTGTTCTTTTTAACATAATGAAGGTTTTTTACAATAGATGAGTTTAATTGTTCCAAAAGTTAGATATTGCTCAATGATAATGAAAATTAGGTATTGGTGTAATCTTTACAACAACAAAACCTAATTGAAAATCTACCTCTTACGCAAAAACATCAATCCAAAGTTAAACCTCCTTGAGCCTTGATAAAACTTAAATTGAATTACCTTTTTCGAAAAAGCGCACCTGGAGATTGTGTTATTACGAGTGCATTGCAAAATAATATGTGAATATGACTCACTTACATTGCGATCTGTATTAATGGAGTCTACTAAGAATGTACTGTAAATGTATTATGAACGCTTACTACCCTCAGTATTACCAACAGATATACTATGGATGGCCCTGAATGACCTTTAGATGTACCATGGATGTTCTGTTGATGTTTTATGGATGTCCTATAGATGTCCTATAGATGTCCTATAGAGGTTCTATGGAAGTCCTAGATATAGTTAGTTATACTGTGAATGTAACTAAATGTACCATGTATGTACTATGGATTCGAAATGGATGCACTATGAATGTACTATGGATGTTTTATGGATCTACTATGGATGATCTATGGCTGTCCCTGGATGTATTTTGGATGTAATATGGACGTAATGTGGATGATCTATGAATATACTATGGATGCAGTGTGGATGCAGTATGAATGTATTGTGAGTATATTGTGAGTGTCCCATATGGCTCAAGTGTGGATGTCCTGTTGATGTTATTGGATGTGTTATGGATGTAATATGTATGTACTGTGAAAGTCCTATGGATCTACTTTGGAGGTACTGAGAAAGTCCTGGGGATGCACTATGGATGTAATATGGATATATCATGTACCGTAAATCTACTATGAATCTACTATGGATGTTCTGTGGATGTATTTTTGGATGTGAAATAGATGTATTACGGATATGGTATGGATACACTATGGATACACTATGGATACACTATGGATACAGTATGGATGCACTATGGATGTTCTATGGGTGTCCTACGGATGTCATATGGATGTCCTATGTATGTGCTATGTATTCACTATGGATGTCCTATGGATGCACTATGGATGTTCTATGGGTGTCCTAAGGATGTCATATGGATGTCCTATGTATGTGCTATGTATTCACTATATATATACTATGGATGTCCTATGGATGTTTTATCTATGACCTATGGATATAATATGGATTTCCTATGAATGTTCTATGGTTGTTTTATGGATGTTCTATAGATTTGTGAATTATATTGATGGAGTCTACTCTAAAGTGCTTACTGGTGAAAACAGCTTTTCATGGAGTGGAATCGTGAATTGTACCTTTTGCATTATATGGTGGCGTTGCGGGAGTAGCTTGGATGTGAATTGTGAAAACAGTTTATTCTAAGGGTGCATGTTATGTTTCCATGGTATTCGGTGTAAATCTGTTCATACTTAATGAGAAACTGGACAATTGATAGCATAGTTCGGAGCTAAGGACTACATAAATTATTGAATTATAAGATCCTTATGACTGGTTTTGTGGGAGAAGAGATAAGTAGTAAGTTTCTCATGGCGAAGAGTCATTAATAATTGCTGCAGAGGTAGATTCATTGCAAAGAAGATTGACACTGTGGATGAATTTAGTGATCATATTGATGAAAGTTATTTTACAGATGAGTTAATGCCGGTCATAAAAGTAATAAAGAGAATAAGTACGATAAACAAGGCTAGAAAGTTCCTATTGCTGCAATGTTGCTAGTTTTGTATGCTACAAATGTTAATATGCTAAGGGCACTAGGCAGTTCAAAAATTCTGTGACTATAACCATTGAATATTGCAAACTTGATTGTGAGTAAGGATTGTAGATTTTGCTGAATATGGCCGCAGTGAAAGCTATTTGTAGGACATATGTAGGTGTAAAATGGGTGACTAACTTCTACTGTAGATTGCAAATGTGATGAAGTATTACTATTTGAAAAGACCGATAGATTTTTCCCTCCTTCATAGGTAATCAAACGGATAAATATGTATTGGTTTGATAGGCATTAATTTTTATTGCTACTGTGTGAATATTGCTGCGGTGTGTGAGAAGCCCTATGAAGCTGTTGGTACAATTCTTTGCCGTAATACTCCGTACATAAATCAAATATAAAATTTGGTTTCAGATGTGAGAATTCAGTTGCATCAGAGATCAAGGAGGCTCATCTTCTTTTGCAGAGATATCAGTTTTTGAATATTTAGTGTTAAAAGTAGACAAAATAGGTAGGTACCAATGCATACATACGTATGGAGCTGAAGAGCTTTAAATGGTTTGGTTCATACTGGCTGTATAAAAAATCCGAACGAAAAAATCACTGCTACAATACATTGGTTCACTTGGAGTTTATGACATTCGTATTAAATAAAGTTTGACTTTTGTTTTTGTTTGACGGAATCAAATTCCCGAACCTCAAATCTGTCTAAGAAACGTCAGTTTAATAAATTTTGTCAAGCGATTTATAAACGAGTAAAACGGGTATAACTGAATTTTGAAGTTGAGAGACTTTATTGTTAGGCTGAAGATGAGTTTGAATTTTGTCCTTTTTCGTTGAGTGGATGGAAATTTCTATTTCTCCGAAATTGAGTGGAATAGACAAAGACGCAGGAAGAGTAAATCTGGATTGATCCTTCCTTCTTTATCCTTATATTCCGCTGGTGGAAAATATTTCCAACAATCCATTTGTGAATTTGAGTTTACATGTTTTCACTTTCGGATGAGCAAAGTGATTCATTCTCTTAAAATTGTGTCCATAATTTCCTCGTGAACAGTGTTTTTGCATGTACTAAATTTTACACCCCTATCACATAGATCTCAATTAACTCTGCAATTTTAATCTTTATTACAATCTAATTTATCAGTAATCACAGCCATTTGATAGAAATTGAAATTTTAGACCCCTAGGATTTGGCAGAGGTAAGCAAAGTCGATGATGAAAAGAAAAAACGTGTACCACTACCACACTTTTGGGTACTACAAACTTTCGGTCATACTTAACTATATATCTAAATGAAAGAAATTTTAACATTATCTATGGAAAATTCCATAATTTTCCCTATCTTCTGTGGAAATTTCAGGTACTGAGTCTGGTTGTTTCCCCGTAAGGAAAATAAGATGGAAAGAGAAAATTTGGAAAAAAAGCGACGGAAATTACGTATTATTTAGTTCCATGATAGGTGTAAAGATGAATTAGGCGCTAAAGGTGAATTTGCATGATGAGGGATCTTCATCTGAATTTTTGGACAAAATAGTACTGAACTATGATGTTTTGCCGAAAAGCAATGAAAAGATGCCTAGGTATTTAATTTTATGCATAGTACAGAATTTTGCAAAATTCTATATCAATTTTGGGTGAAGCTCACAGTGCATGTTCAGAAAACCGATTTTTTTCCCTGAGTATACGCACTTGTCAAAGCGCAACGGTGATCCAAACCTTACACGAGGAAACTTCATACATTAAAAAGAAAGAGAGAGACAGAATCATAAGACCGGGGTGCCGATTACTTGCAAGTGCAAAGTAAACGGGCTGATTTACCATATCATGTTCAACGAATATGAGTTATTTGAAATGTAAATGGTACCTATGCTTGGCTTGAATTGAGCCACAACTATTCATTCAAACCTATATTTTCGGACAAGAAAAAAAAATTGATTTTTTTTTCTACGTGGAAATTCTAATAATAACTCACCAGGGGCTGTAATCTGTTTACACAAAAATACTTGTTTTACCTGGAACACTCCACGTCCAGCATTCCAAAAATATTCCGTTAACTAAAATAACTATTCCAAACGGAAACGCTCCTCATCTCTCTACGGTGAATCATTGTAACCTTCGATGAGGAAAAAAAGGAAAACATGTTCGTTGATGAATGAAGATAATGGGAAAAAAATTTAAAATCATGTTCGGAGCCTCAAACACAGGAATGATGACAGTTGAATCCACAGTCAGTCGGCTTGAGACCTTCGCTATCAGTCGATGCACGTAATTTGAAAGTGAATGATATTTCAATTTCTAAAATGAATTTTTATGAGATGTGGTGCAGTCTTCACTTAATGCAATTTTGCGGGATAAAATTTCCTTTAAAAAAACGTGAAATTCATCGTCTTTCGCAATTTTTATACAAATACGCTATAGTATTAGAGAAGATTAATGTAAAAATTGTGAAAAGTATCCGAAAGATAAAATGAATGTAGATTTAAACGCAAACTGTTTTTCAGAGAGCATGCCCAAAACAATTATATTGAGCGATTGTTGATGAAAAAAGTTAAATTTTGTGTCTAGCGCTCTTACATTCTAAGGAGAAAGATGAGAAACATGTTCAAATTTGATTATTAAAGAGGGAAGAGCTAAATAAAAATAAACGTACGAATCGACGTTAGATTACTTTTGGAAGATAGGCGACTCTTTCAAGATCATAGATTCAGGATTCTATGTTGTAGCGACCAAATTGAACGAAACGGAAACAAACAAACTCCTCCAGAATCAAAGCAAATTCCGAACTGCGAAACCTGAAAAATAAATTCAACAACATCAAAATTCGGAGGAAAAGTATAAAATTACACAGAACACACGGGAAGGGAGAAAATTCGCAACAGCAATGAGGGGAAAAGTATGAGGTTTGTTCAGTCCGAGCAAACAATAAACGAATACACACTTACGTACAAAAAGGTAGCCACATAAGCGAAACAGCAAAGTAAATACTATTTTGTGATGAGCTAAAGGAACTAGGCCCGCTTTAATGCATACCCGCAACTTTCAAAGTATTCTATTTATTCAGGCCCGGCATTCTCTCGTCAGCCTTTTCTCTACCCCATCCCCCCTTCTCCCTCCCAGTTAGGCGAAGTAAAATAAATGAAATGGACGAGACTCGCGCTCTTCTCACGTCAGATCTCCACAAATTCCTTTTTCGCAATTATATCCGCAAAACATTTTTTCAATCATTGCATCCGTCTGTAAAACACTGGAAAAACAAGTTACTCGGATCTGGAGTCCAGATTCTTAAAAACATTGACAAGAAAAAATACGCTTGATTCAATCGGACTTTTTTCTTGAATCAAAAGGAAATCCGCCTAAATCAAGAGGCTCGGCTCTTCGATTCGAGGAAAAATCGGATAGAATCAAAAGTATTTTTTCTTATTGTTTTCAAGAGTCTGGACGCAAGATCCAAGCGACTTTTTTCCCAGTAAAATTCACGATGTATTAGCTTCTGCCGTTTTTAAGTTCCATTAAAATGTGGCGCATCACGCCCGATTTTTAGGCGTCATTGGAGATTTTTTGGGGGCCAAATTGACTTTTTGCCTATATATTACGGCGCATTTAGTGGAAAGTTAGACGAAAGATTTTTTCGGAACAGAACCAGTAAGTAGCTGTAACTTGAGGAAGACAAAAGCACTACGAATGAAATCGTGAAGAATAGAGAAATCTTTCACTTGTAGTGCTGAAAATTCTGAGTTTCTTAATTCAAATAGATTTGTTTTTCTTTCTTCCTATGAAAATCCAGATTTTTCGGGGGCAATTTTTAGGGGCCACGTTGCTCAGTGCGGCACCCTTATGGACGATGCGGACAAAAATCGGCAAAAGACACTTAACTTTAAATAATGAAAACAATAGCACCGACATAGGAAAACCCTTTGGCACTATCAAAGTAAAACACTCGAGGAATAGGAAAATGTTATACCTAAGGTTTTTTTGCGTATTTTTCAAGAAAAGTTCATTCGAAGTTGACAACCTCGAATTAGCCCTGGTTAACAATGTAAAAGCAACGTGAAACACCCAAACTTCAACCTCAACTATCTCTAATAGTCGCAAAAAGTCGCAAGATCTTTTTCGTAAAATTGAAGTTGGATATTTGAGGATTAAGAAAATGTCAACCACCCAGAGCGTTTTGCGTTTCAAGCGAGAAATCTTCTTTTGAAGTTGACGTCTTTTTCCCGTGTATTTCTTACGGACCCGTGATTCCCGACCTATTTCCTGCCCACTCTCTACCCACATTTGAGGCAGTTTTGAGCGGAAAATTTGAAAATGAACCATCATAGTGAGTCAGAAATATCTTTAAGATGACAAATCCCGAAAAAAATATTCAGATGTCGAGTTGTAAATTTGTGATTTTTGGTCGCAGAGGGCCGCACTGTGCGTTGGCTCAGAGCCTTCAATTTTTCGGCGCATTTGGCGCGTTGGCGCCTGTAAGTTTCGAAAAATGTTAGAGAGTTTTCTGTATAATCGGTTTACGACCAAGTTTGGCAACGTTCTCGCGTGAACATACGGAGTCTGTGACCTATCCACAATTGAAAAAAAGTAGCTGACAATGATAATGGATTCGCTGAAGTGAATGGGAGGCAGGAGGAAAACATCCTTGAATTTTTTTCAAAAATCATCGCCCGGTGAAATTTCTAAAATGCGTATCCCGGTTGCGGTGTTTCCAAATCTCCGCTCCTATTTTATTTTTTAGAATGATACTGAAAATACTTATTTTAAATTATAACTTGAAATTTTCACAGAATATTCTTCGATCGAGAGGAAAAATCACCGGAGGTCTCAAGAAATGACGTCTAGTTTTCCGATGTAAAAAATCAGTTGTGTTCCGACAAGTCGCGAGGTCCTCCAAAAAAACTGGGATGACGTTACATTTTACTGTCGAAAGGGGATAACTCATATTTTCAAAATGTTTCAAGTCACGCACATTTTCAGTTTCATAACCTTTTCCCCCCTTTTTTTTGTTCCAAATGTCATTCCAGAGAGTCATCGTACATTTTTTTGAACTTTCAAGAAATATATCGCGTTTTAAGCACTCTAGTGCGACCTTTGGAGCATGTCGTACCTAATGGACCTGCTCTTGCCTCTCTAGGCGCAATACTGAAAAATGAAGATTTTGTAATGTTTCAAAACGATTACAAAAAGTTACCTTTCATGAACGTTCTTGAATTACAAAATTACCTACTGCGATTTCCACAAAATGACAGAAGTAAATTATTTTGAAACTTATCACAATAAAAGCGGATTTTTTTAAACGCAACATTTGAAGTTCGTCGATTCTTCGTACGACTGACGAAATGAATTAACGCAACTCTGTATTGATCGAGGGAGGAAACAAGAAACAAAGTTCTATCTTGTGGCTGACTCATATAGTATATTGCGAAGAGGCCATTGTTCCATTGAGTGATAAAAGTTTTCAATTTTTCCCTCGTCCGCGCGGAATGAGAGCGTCGCATAATATAATTCAAACTAAACTCTCCCTAATCTGGCGCTCGGGAAAGCAGTATAAACCCGTCTATAAATAAGATGATTACTCAAGCAGAGTTTTAAATTAATTTCTCTCCATTTTTTCATGGCGGCCTGGGACGTGCATTTCCATTACCGCTGCCATTTACCCGGGTCCTTTCCTCCCATTTTTCTCCTCTTCACTGGTGCCATTGACGGGCCCGGGAAATAAATGGACGTGTAAAGAAAATGGACAGCTCCGGGCTGGTATCAATATGTGAGCACATCTTTTAAAGGATAATCTGCCGTTGAAAATAAATACTCGATCTAGATTAAAACAAAACAAAAAAAGGGAAAAGGAATTAAAAAATCGTAGAGAGGCGAGCGCGGGTTCGCCCGGCAGTGGAGATTACGCCAACTCGCAGCTCTCTGACGGCGCGGCGCGGCACCAGCAGATCGGACTTAGAATTTCAGGGGTTGTGGGGGTGGGGAACGGATACGGAATTGCACCCCCGGCATGGCACATACCCCTGGCTCTTGAGCTTTCGACGGTTATGTAACATGAAAGGATCGTATTTTTCGTTGCTTTTGCTTAAATTAAAATTTAGAAGTATTAGGATGAACACTTTTAACGATCAATTTAAAAAAAAAAAATTGAGACGCACCGGTAAAAAAAAAATACATTGGATCTAGAGTCCAGACTCTTGAAAACGTTGACAAAAAAATGATTCTTGATTCAATCAGATTTAAGCTTAAATCAAAAGGAAATCCGCTCAAATTAGGAGGCTTGGTGCTTGATTTAAGCTTAAATCTGATTGAATCAAGAGTATTTTTTTCTTGTCGATGTTTTTGAGAGTCTGGACTCTAGATCCAATGTGTTTTTTTTCCAGTGCGCTGAAAGCAAGTGCGGAAGTCTAAAAATTCAGGAACCCCGTCAGCTGTGATAATTTCTTGCATAGCCAAAATTGTATCTGTCAACTTCCACCTTTATTGCATGTGAAAGTATTTAATTGATTTTGACTTTCGTCATGCAAAAAGCAAATGTTCGAATGCATACGGGTCGTCTGAGACATTATTGGTAACTACTGCTGATGATTCCATGATTTTAGCGTATTTCTTTGTCTTATCGGGCTGTTGGCGCGTATACGTAGTATACCGCCTTTGCGATCGTTTCGACCCCCCCCCCCCGATACAATAACCGAGTCCCCTAGTTCCTTACCGAAAAGTGACTACCGCGAACTTCTGAGATTTTCCAAAGCGTGTAAAAAGTTTACTAATCCGTCAATAATAATGATTAAAATTTGTTTCTCATTCTGGGGCTCGCTAGTTTATGTGTAATGAATACCAAGAGTCTACGTTTCTTGGTTTTTTTTAAAAAAACCTTAGAATGGGGCGCGCTGATTTAAAATATGCATATATAAGCGGAAGCAAGCGAACTGATTCGAGGATGGCTGACCAGTTCGGCACTCCTTGAATGAGAATTTCACTCACTCCGTTTTGTTCACAACGTTGCTTTGACATATCTCCACAACACTGTTATCCTTTTCAAAAGTTGGTACTCCTTGCTCTGATAGCCGGGGCCACCAGGATAGTGGTAAGTGCAATCTGTGATGAGCCTCGAGACTCATTAGACCATTTGCTAAACGTGGCTCATACAGGAGTCCACTAAGCCCTCTCGTCCCCACGCTCCTGATCACTGCGTCGGCGTCACGAAGAACAATGGGCCTTGGGTCCCAACGCGGCCGATACCCGTACCCCAATTACTCACGCTTCATTAACCATTTCACCGTCACGCTAGGATTCATCCAATTTTCAAAAAAAATTGTTTCGCATGTATTTAGCAATTTTTTCCTTACTCTCCGTTAAAACACAAATAAAAAGAGACCTCATTCATAAAAATCGGCCGAATAGAAGAGAAGTTACAGTAATCGAAATCCGAAGAAATCAACAAAACCTCGACTCCTCGATACGAAAAATAAAATGAAGGGGAAAAAAAGAAAGTATAAATTACAATTAAATATAATTGACCTCAAAATTTGACAAACAATTCATTTATATACCTAACGCTGAAAAAACTGGGAGAAATTACAAAAAATTTGCCTCTTGCAAGGGGCTTCTTTGTAAGAATTTTGACCTGAAGACAACGGTCGAATAACAGCAGTACTCCATACAATACACGGTGTGCCTGAACGAGTTAAACATTTTTCATACGTCCAAATCGAAAAATCTTTATATTTTTAACTACAATGTTTCTTGAATCGTTTAAGCAAAAAAAAAAAAAAAAAAAATTCCGTCGAGATTCTGGAACGCAAAGGCGCTTTAAAAGTATTCTGGGGCTATAATAGCTAAATCACCGGTAGTAAATTCGTTATATTATTAAAAAGAAATTGACTCCATAGTTTAATTCCTTAGTTTCTTGAATACGATTATTTTAAGCACTTAAACATTTATACCACCAATTTTAGCCATGGGGTGATTTCCTGAGAGCCGATAATATCACGAATTTCTCATAGAACCCCTCAACAGTGGCTTGCTTTTTTGGCAGCCGATTCGGCCATCGAACCGGAGTTTAAATGGAAGCTGATAATAACCCAAAGCTCTGAGAAAAATTTTGAGATGAGTATAAGAACGGTTTGTTGTAAGTAGCGAGGAGAGGCGGGCAAAGCGGCTAAAATCCTATCTAATTTTTACAGTTTTTCTGTTGAATTAATGTTGCCGCGGGCTTCTGACTGTCCACACATAGTTCTGTTCAGCATATCGATACATAAGTATTTACATTTTACATACGTAGAATCTAATTTTCACGTCGGGGAGTTGACATATTTTGATTTTTTCGATTTTATACGGAAAATTGATGGTTTTTCGGGATTGAAATTATTATTGTTTCATGAAAAATAAATGCACCCAAAATGACTATAGCATATTGATTCTTACACATTTGCACTCACAAAATTGGTTGGTAAATTCAACGAGTGGGTGCATCGACCTGGTATATCAAGTTTCTGCAATTTTTTACGGCAAATCAGTAGATTTTCGGGATGTAGATTGCTTACTTTCAATTCATGAATGAATAAAGCAACGACATGGTTGAACTTCTTTGCATGGAAAGACGTTTAAAATAACAAAATCAAGACGTATTTAATGCAATTGCATTTATATCGAGTCAATTTCTTTTCAATAATATAACGGGATTTTTACTACCGGTGATTTGGGTATTTTAGCCCCAAAATACCTTTAAATCGACTTTATCTTCTAGGAGTTCGACAGAATTTTTCCTTTCTTCGCTTAAATTATTCCGTAGCACTTTTCTTCAAGAATCTGATAAGATTTTGCTTGAGGCAGATCAAAAAACTTAAATTCGATCGAATAGCTTTCTACTTTCACAATACACGGTCTCGTCAAGGTGCGTCTTTGACCTCGCAGTGTTGGATCGTGAATTCTCTTTTTATGCTGTTTGCCTATTTTGAAATCTCTGTAAATGAAAACTAAAGGGGTTGATATGTGCGAGTTAATGACGCGCCTTATCAACACATTGTGTTGGAGTTCACTGCTTGTTTTTAATTTTCATTAATCGGCCCGCAGTTCTGATTTTAAGTTTATCATGTCATAAGCAACACAAAGTAATCGATAGAGAACATTAAAACTGTAACAAATGAAACTATATTGTCAGTTTACATCCCAACTTTTGTGTGAAAGGAAAAATAGCTCAAGTATGAAAACGAATTAAAAATTTACAAGCTTAAATTTTGAGGAGGCACAATAAGGGTGAGAAGAATGGCACGGAAGGAAAGATCTCTTAATGGGAGCCTACTTCGGTAGTTGATATCGACAATGGCAACTGGGCCTCAGTGACGTTAGTACTAGTTTTTTCTCATTCTTTTGTGAAAACTACCCTTCTTTTATGCAAGCGTGTATGATCTGAATATTGTGGTCTTGTAAAAAATTCAAACTTTTGGAATCACTCTACTTTAGAAATTTGCATATCTTTGCTCCAAATGGAAAAACTCGAAACATAGTTTACAAGAACGTATCGAACTAAGAAGTAATAAGTCTACTCATTATTGTAGCAAAATACTTATGAGTTGTATAAAATAAAGCAGCTTCAAAATTCTTTTAGTAGATTTTTATTAGACGATTTTCATTGATATTAATAAAAATTTTACAAATGAACTGAATTTAGTATTTGGAGAAGTGAGTGTTTGTTACAAATCTTGGAGAAATCAAGATTTGTGGTTTGAAAGAGAGCAGTGGAGGTTAGGAGTCGTAGAGCGTGAGGGAGTGCTGTAAAGCGACTTATATGTATGTAGAAGTGAGTGTTTGTTCGTGCGGAGCACGGGGGGCTAGTTAGTACTGTTCTAGATTTTTTGACAAAAGAGAGAAAAAAAGAGTGCCTATTTATGAATATGTAAGGCACGATGAAAATCCCATTGCCGAAATTCAACCAGATTGGTTCTCCGTATCTTGATTTGCGACGATGAAGATTACTTGTAAAATTGCATTTATTCAGAGCAAAACTACCTACTGTGCATTATATTTCGGGATGTTTACTGAGTTTCCTTCATCCCGCAAAGAACAACATTCCGTAAGTATGAACATTTTGGGCACTAAAGATCAGTGTTTCCAACTGTGTAACAAAATCAAAAACGGCAATTGAACCGATCATTTTCCAAAACAAGTAACCGTCAAAATTGCGAATGCAAGAACAACAAGAAAAACACTTTTTATTCGCTTTGTTAACGATCTTCGAAGTCCAAAAAATGTATGTCCTTAAAGAAGGCTTTTTTTGAAATCAGACGTGATTTATTACACCAGAGGAAACCAAGGAGAAAACAACCCCTCTACCACCAAAGTAGATATTGGCGCTTTTGTGATTTGGAAAATAACCGGTTTTATTTTTGAGGCGCCCCAATTGTGATACGTGTTTTCCAAATTTCACCCTCGACAAACCCCGCCACGCATCTTTCCGCGCCCATACTGTCAAAACCACTCACTCGAGCAAGCAAGGAACGCAGACACAGAGTAGGGTTGTCCGGGGATTTTGACTGGAAGGGAATTGGCGCGGGAACGGCGAAACGCTCGGATGTGTCCGGCGGGCCGGGGCAACTTGAAGTGTGTACATCGGTATTTATTAATTTAGCGGGTAGATTTTTGAGCTTATCTGTCACATTATTTATGGTTCAAGATACGCGGAGCCGAGCGCTGCGGTTATCCAGGTGGTTTTGAAAGACAGGCTGCGAGCCAAAGCCGCTCAGTTTTATCCTCCTCCATCCCGAGTTCCCAAGTCCGATACGGGCAGATATACGGGGCCGCCGCCGACGCCTCGCGCGGGCATTTTGTTCGATAACACATGAATATGCGAGCTGTCAATTTTCAGAGGGGAGTCGTGAATCAAGCACATGTGATCGTTTTCAGTCCCTTGATCCAATTTGGATGAACTCTCAGGCGTGATCCTCTTGCGCGCCGTGCTCTGCGATACGTCGATTGATTCGCCATTTGAAACTATGGAAAAGTATCGAATATGAGGGTTACTTCGATAATCAACCCTTAACCATAGCTTCAAATGGGAAAATATCGATAGTGGATGGTTCGGGCTCCGTGACTGCTTGCCGTGAATTGGGTTATGCCGTATTATCTCCATCGGACCGTTATGGTAACATCCGTGTAATACCCTGCGGCAGCTCTCGATTTCGTTTTCTCAAGCTAGGATGAATAAAAGGGAGATATTCTTGCAAATGAGTCGTTTCGAAAATTTTCGCTTATTGGTAAAAGCTTCTTCAATGGATTTGTTGTGCATGTCCTAAAAGGTGATCTTAATGGGTGAACGAAATAAATTGAAGGAGAGATGTAGGATGAGGCCAATTGGTAATTTCCCACGTTCCAAGCATCATTAGCTGAGGAAAAAGACGAAAAAACAAAATTATAGCAGAAATCTAAGTGGTGAATTCACTTACAAAATCTTCTCGATTGCGATCAAACATCCATGTTTTTATACAAAACTGTCTTGGTCTTAACTAGTGAAAGTGCAAGCAAAAACCTCATTTCTCCTTCAATTCAGTGACTATGCAATTTTAGCTACTCAGACGTTAATATAGTTGTATCGTGTACTTACTTTAGTGCCACAGATTCTCAGATCCGTGATTTAAGGTGAACAAGGTGCAAGTATAGGTCCACCTTCTTCTAACTGAATGCTACCCAAGTACTCTCTCAAAGTCCGATAAATAATTAATAACGGGAAAAGAAAGGGAGGAAAAAAATTGATTACGCATCGGACAAAACGCGCAGCAACTTTCAGTCGAGTTTTTTTTCCCTTACTCTCTCTTTTATCTTATAGAAGTATTTATGTTAGAATTCAAATTCACCTTTACTTATCTGCTTATTTGCTTAAAAACTTTGTAGGGAAAGGTTAGTCTTAAATAGCTGCTAAGCTTCTTCTTATTCTTCTCCCTCTCTCAATCTCCTTCGACGTTCTTTAAAAGCATTAACGTTTTTTTTTTCCATTCACAACCTCTCTTGTTTTTATCTCACGAAAAAAAATTGTGTCCTCCTTAATTTTCCGAGAAATTTCACTATTTGCTCCCTTTTCTTGAAAGAATCCCTCTTTAAATCTATACAAGCTGTCCTGATTTTGAAAATCTGGAGTAATACATCTGAAAATTACCTTTCTTTTAACAAAATGATCTGAATTCTGAAGCGATTATTTCCTTTAATGAAGGACAACCAAAAGTTTTAACATCGGTTAAAGGCAATGAACTATGAAAGCATTAATTTTACTTAACATAAATATCTTATTACACTCATTAAATATTTTTATTCAGCCGCTAAAAATGCTAAACCGTCCGAAAATCACGTATTTTTTCAAACCTAAAATTAAGATTTTCACCATCATGAAATTTCCATTGATCTCAGTATCTAATAGCCATTGCAATATCTGTTCACCTCAATAGGACTTCCCAGTTAAAACACAATACAAATCGACAAAATATAGGGATATTCAGAGTCTGTGGCCGAATAAATGTAAAAATGTAAACTTTGAAGTATTATGCAAGCTAAGCACACTTGGAAAAATAATCTAACGGTTTCCCTCCATTTCTGTGTTTCTATCAGCAAACAGAACCAGACAATGCTGGAATAGCTTGTCCTTAAACCGTTCGGCAGCAGTAATAGCTCGGGACATGGAAACATTAATGAATGCGGTGGCATGCTCATAATTAAAAGCAGAAAAAAAGATGCTGCTTGCTTTGCAAGCTCTCAGCAAGACGCGAGATAGGAATTTTTTAATCGGCTGAGCGAGGCCATTTTTGTGCGGCTTGGGAGCGCGTTGCGGAGTCTGGGGTGGCGGCCGGCGGGCGGGCGGGGGGAGGGGTGCAAAAGGGGCGGGGGAGATATTTTATTTTTGCAGCGCAGCGCCTCTATCCGCAGCGCTCATTGTTTTTCTTTTCCCACCCCCTTTTTTTCCCTCGCGCGTTTTCAGATTACGAGCGGGCCGGGAGGCGGGGGGAAGAAGGCTCCCTCCCTGGCAACACCCCAGTTTCATTGGATCGTAAGAACCATCATTTGTTTAAATTATTCATTTTTTTCCCCGAGGGTGGGTTTTTCCCCCGTCGGCGCCCGGCTTGGCAGGCAACCCTGGAACCTCCATCAGCTTTGCCGTAAGTACGCTTAGTCGCACCCGCGGGTTAATGGCTTGGGCAGGGCTCCCGTTCTGAGGAAGAACGCCGTATCAACATTCGAGAGTTGCCAAACTTCCTTCGATAAATTGTTCATTTTTGAGGCAAATTATGAATACTTCTCCTTAAAATTTTCAGGAACTTAAGGTAAAATTGCGAACCATATTTTATGAAAAATTGGGAGTTAAATATTCATGCATAGACCAGAAAATTCAAGTTTTATCGAAGGATATTTGGCAACGCCTGGAGGTGCATACGGCGTTTTCCCTTAGCACGGTAGAGGGGTTCGCCGCTTGGCGCCCGGAGGGTGGGGAGGACGAGGTTTGAGGTAATAAATGAAACCAGAATTAGCGATGGTGGTGGGGATACATTTATCTACGCGGAGGCATGCGTGCGTCAAGAACAAATAGACAATAAGCGCGGGAAGATGCGGAAAAGGAATATGGCGGCCACGGCGCGGGAATCCGATGAAAAATTAGATTAATATCTGGGCCAGGGCTAATTGCAAATGGGCCCGTCAATCCCTCGAATTAATCACCTGCTCAACCGGAGGAAAAATAAGACCGACATTAATATAATTCTTCGCCAGATACCCGTGATCGCTTTGAAACGATTCATCAAGGAGCCTGCCTTCGGCCATAAATCATTGGCGGGCACGTGGCTCGTTCGGACGAAAAGCTGCCAGAGGATGAGCTTACCTGCCCCCGGAGCCCGGCCAGGTCTTTATCAAAGCGTCCTGATAATTGCTCATGTTGTGGTCGGTGTTTTTACGTGGGACCGGTGTTTCCACTCCAATATCATATTAATCCCATCAGAATATCATTGACGGGTGCAGACGCATCAAAGCTATTTGATCAACTTCTTTTGTTGAAAAATGATTATTTCTTTTTTAAGCCCCCTGAAATCTCACAAGTTCTTACTTAAAGGGTGGTGGGCTGTTTTTATTTTATATGAAATCTTGTTAAAACTGGCTGTGCTACTCATGTAAACCTACTGCACTGAAAAAAATATCGGTGTATTTACTAAGAAAAGGGTAAAATTACCAAGAATTCAGGGTTCTATTTGGACTGAGTTAAGCAGAAAGGAACCAACCCACATTTTGGAAAAAATTGAGTTATGAGTGGTTTTGAACCCAATCACTGCTTTACTCTCTATTGCCAAAAATTCAAAGTTTTTGTTGGAGCAAATTTTGCAGAAATTGAACTTGAAGTTTATCTTTTACATTGAGTCTTATGCAGGAGCTAAACTTTAAGTCTCTTTTTCTCGGTTCAATCCCGATGTGGCTTGGTTCCTTTCTGTTTAACTCCGTCCATTTGATCCCAGTTTTTTCTTGGTAAAATTACCATTCACGGAATTTGTGATTTTACCGAGAAATCTCGGTAAAATTGTTGAACTTTCTCGGTAATTTTACTGGACCTTGGTAAAGACGCCAATATTTTATATCGACTGTGGTAGAATTACCGAGAAAAAATGGCAAAGTTACCGGGAATTGATTACCAATAAAAGTGGTATTCTTACCTGAAAAAAACAGTAAAAATACCTGTTTTAAGGTAAGCTTACCAGTTTGTCTTGGTAAAATTACCAATAATTGGGAAAAAAGTGAGATGGTAAAGGTACCAACGGACCTTGGTAAAAACGCCGAGAATTTTTTTTCAGTGCATGTTTTTTATGCCTATCTCAAAATCCGCGGTCGCAAAAATTTCAGCGACGGGCAACAATTGGCCTGCTTTTGCAATATTGGGAACTACTGTTTCTGTCTCATTGAGAAACAACATATGTGCCATTAGTTTTTCAATACTGATAATATGTCAGATAAATATGTCGGAAATGGTGGTTCCTCATTGCATAATACATGCCCAATTGTTTTAAGTCTTCTTGCATTGTATTTTTTAGTATTTGTTTCTTTATCCTAAACCTTCCCATGTCATGTTTTGACGTAAAACAATTCCAACTCTAAATGTTCAAAAGAAAATGTCGTAATTCTACCAATTTCGTCTCTGAGATTATTCCGCTTAAAAACTTATAAATATACTTCTAGTCCTCAACAGCTTGATGGTTGCCATTTGGCGGAATACATTTGGAAGCTTTGTTTTTCATTAGCACTTTTCTGAGTTTCTAGTATCAGGCATAAAACTAGTTGCAACCAACTTCCCTCGCAACAATTTAACAGTGTATTGGGCTCACCAAACCCTCCGAAACCAAAGAGCAAAAGCTCTCTCAGGCTTGAAACCACGCCCTAAGTTGTGGTACTTTGTTCGCAGTGGCCAGTTGGAAAACCTTGAACATACTCAGCCCGAATACAGTGAATTAATTTACTATAGAAATGAACTCATTTTCTCAAAATTAATAAGAATAAGTTGTTCTTTGCAGAATGGCACAAGTGTATCAAGACCGAGTCTGGCTAGATGTACAATTTTCTCCGTGGCCCTTCAATATCACAGCATTCCTAAAAGTCAGCAGCAATGTCTGAATACACTAGGTATCACTAGCGCCAGAGTCATAAAACCGCGGATACACATCGCAGATTTTTTCCTATAACGAGTTACAACAGACAAGTACACTTGAATTGAAATTTTAAACACATTTAACGGAGAAAATAAAGATACCTGCCTAGGCCGATGGTCGTTAAACGCAATCAAATAAAAATTGTTTACGGTGATTTTTTTATTATCAGTATCTTTTCACTTTTCTTTTAGGGACAAATATTTCTATGGCTTTCATAAAATCAGCGGTCTTCGACGAAGCGTCGAGAGAGGCGGTATTTCATGTCATAAAACCCATATTTTGCCGTAACGCACACTGAAGAATCACTTCATGAGCGCTAAAAAAAAGGAAGTATGAACCTAATAAAGTATTAAATATCGAGCATAAAAAATGAAGCGTATATTTTATCTCAATTTGCGGCGTGCCCCATATTTTCAAGGGATCATAAAGTTGGCGAGAGCCTGTATTAATACTATCAGATGAAAAGGGCTAAAATGTATGCGGTCGGGGCGAGGCGTTGGAAAATTTCAATTCTCACGCTTTCAGCTTTTATTCAAATTACAGACACCAGAGAGAAAAAATTCAAAATAATTTTTTATTAGGCGATTGTTCCGCTTCATCGCGTTGAACACTTCTATCGAGTAACACTTGTTACTAGCCGCGCGAATGCTCAAAATATCCTGTGGCCGCATCCATGCGCTTTTTTGTCTCGCGCCAAGTAGGCAACTGATCGCCCACACGCAACTTCCTGATTTAACTTTAAGCAATTAATATTTGAACATGCTTGGAAGTAGCAGCAAATATAAAAATAAAAATAAAATTAATAGGAATGAAAAGAATCGAATCTCCGGTCATTCATCTCAGGGATGAAATAAATAATAACAAATTCGCAGCATAATGGTCAGAGATTCAATTCTTCTCATTACGTTTCATTTTAAGCAATTAAAGTGCTTAATTATAATGGTTTCTTGATTTCACTATTCTACAAATCAGATGTTGATGATCTCTCTTCTTCCTCTGACGCCGAATAATTTAAGGTTGCATCGATGGTTAAAAGCAGAATATGGGAACCTCAATTGGAATGTTTAAAACATGAAAAAATGTAACATGTTGGAATGTAATATTCTGTGACATGTGCATGAGAGGAAAACGAACCAACATACGTTTGAATGAGCTAAGAAAATTCACAGAGAATTTTAGGAAAAATTTGTCAAATTTCTTGGCGGAAATAAATCACAGATTTGCATCGTCATAAGAAAAGACGCGCATTTTTCGACAAAAAAGGTCGATACATCGTTAATGACATTAAATTAGATTGGATTCAATTTCCATTAAACTAATACTATAGACAGACATACACTAATGTTTGCAAAATACAGTTTAGTTTTTCTCTTTTTAGCGCTGCGCCGAGTTAAATGTGTGCAACTTTGCATCGTCGTCGATGGCGTCCATATTACATAACCAGAAACATAAAGGATCACGTAATACGTGTTTTTTTTTTTTTTTTTTTTTTTTTTTTATTTCATGGGCGCACATTCAAAAACTATTTTGGATTCATTGACCTTTTAAAAAGATAATAACCGAGGGAAAGTCTCCCATCGAAATAATAACAAGAAGCTAAACTTTCTAATTCATTTCGTATTCTGCTGTGATAGCGAAGAGAGCCGTAGGTGCCTCTCGGTCAGTAGCTGGGCTAAAAATGATCAACTATCGATATTTCTCCATTTGAAGCTATGGTGAAGAATCGATAATCATGGTGATTGTTGCGAACACCCTGTTTATCGATTCTTCACCATAGGTTTAAATAGCAGATCAATCGATACATCGCAAGGCACGCATCCGGGAATGCATCTACAGCTCTCTTCCGTAACACGACAATATTATCTATCTATAAATGCCGTATTTAGAAGTAAAATATATAAACTTTGTGACTATTAATTTACTGGTTGTAGTTTTGGATCAAATGCTACCAGCCTCTCCCAAGTATTCTATAGAGTACTCAATCTTCGGAGCACTTCGACTGATATTTATTGAAATAATAAGTGATTGAATCGAAAAGAAAACAGTCAAACGGCGTTGGTGAAAACAATGGACGCCGAAATTAGCCCACCCTCTCCGGCTACGGTGCTGTATTATTCTCTGACAGACTAATGGAGGGAAAATGGCCGCCGGGTGGCGTAGTTGGTGGTTCAAGAGAATTTCCTGATTTATTTAAAAGCTTTTAACTTATGGAGCTAATTTCCTGGGGCGAAGCCATTATTTTCCACCGTAAAAGTCAGCGTGATGTATTTTCAACGCTCCAAATGCGCTCACCTTAAGCTACGTAATTTACGCGGAGGCGAACGCTCATAAAAGAGATACTCTCCGCACAAAAGCTAAGTGAAAATACATAGAAGAAGGAAAAATAATCTATTATTTATTCGCGTCCCCTCGCCAGTCCGCAGCGGGCTTTTCAGCGAAGAAGATTAATTACAGGTACTTACGCCCTCGGAGAAAAATAACAATGAATAAATATAAATAGATCCTTTTCCTTTTTTCGAATTTGTCGTTTCTTTTTTATTCTGCCATAAATTACCCGGACAAGGTGGAGGGGGCGAGAAGAGCTCTGTGTCTGCCTGATCCCCGAAGCGGATTCGCCAGAGTGAATATTTATTGTTTAAAAAGTGTCATTTTGACCAAGGCCCAAGCGCTCTCCCATGCTAGTGCCGCTGAAGGATGAGAAAATATATTACACTTTTTTCCTCCGTCTCGCCTTTTTTTTTACCGTTCGACAAAATTCGAAAGAAAAAAAGTAGAAAGGAGAGAAATACCCCCGGCCTTTTCTCTCAATTTTTATAACTCAACCTCTCAGTGGCGTGGAGTGCTTTGCGGTACATCGATTATTATGCCATTTAAACGTATGGAAAAGGATCGATAAACAGGGTGTTCGCAGCAAACACCTTTATAATAGATTCTTTACCAGGTTTAAATGGCAGATCAATCGATACATCGCAATTCACGCCACGCCACTGCAACTTATCTACCGAAACCATGTACCTCTTCATGAGGTATACCACTATTGATAAGAACTACGCTCCAAATAGTTTTTCAGGCGTGAAATAATTGGATAAAGTAGAAAAACAAAGAGGGTTTTTAAAATGAGCAATTTTTCCTACTCTGAAATTTTTACATGAAAAAGGCAGGAAAAAATACGTGAGTATCTTTACGCGTTGTTCAAACGTGCGCGAGCTTTTCAATAATTTTCCTCATTAAAAAAAGAAAATTGGTTCGAATCGTTCGTAATTCTTTCACAGACTGTGGAGTGGAGAACTGTAAAAAAAAAAATCAAAATTATTTTTTAGGTTTGAAAACTAATACTCTCAGAATATCTGCAGTTTTGACATCGCGTGTTTGATGGTACCTAAGTACTTCATTCTAGGTGGCGGTAGCCACCCCGGCCCAATCCTAAAAAACTCCCTCTAAAAAATGACGACCCAAAAAAAAAAAAAAAAAAAAAAAAAAAAAAAAAAAAAAAAAAAAAAAAAAAAAAAAAAGACGGGTGGCTGCTGCCTAACTAGTTTTACACGAAACAACGCGACCGGGCTTTTCTGCACGGTTTGCGGTCCATTAAGCTCTCCTACTAATTAAGTCGGAGAGTAAACCCCAAAAACCCTATAATATTTGGGTAGAGTATGCTCAGCTCTACTCGTAATGCCCACCCTTTTTAAGTTTAGTTAAATATTAAAAAAGTTATTAAGCTTTAACGACAAATTTTGGACCCCAAAACATGACGATGATGGATTGACCAATCGCTGAGCAGATGAGCAGATTCGGGGCAGATTCGAGGCCCGCGAAACGCCCGGCCGCGGAAGGCGGGCGTGTTATTTAGACAAACCTACAGCTATAACCGTAGAAAAAAACCCTATACAACTGTAGATATTTTGAAACTTCTATTCATAAAGCTCATACATATTTTTGGAATTTTGACATAAATGAGACATAAGGGAGAAATAACGGTAAATAGTTCATTTTCTAGTATTCTCAATAGGCGACCTGGGGGCACGGCTGTGGAAGTAATGGTAGCATAAAACCCATTAAACTAGGTAAAATTTAAATCTGTAGACGCTGGAGATGGAACTTTTGGTACTTTTGCAGACTTACATAGACGTCGAAAGGAGAAATAATCGAAAGAAGGAGCGGGTCCTTCAATTCTTCAAGCACATTTGAATTTGAAAATAACTTGTAGAACCGCGCGATGGATGGTGAGCGCCGACTCCAGAGGTTAAATTTCAGGTTATGCTACTGTTATTATGGCTTTAAATATTTAATTAATACGAAGAAGATAGATTAATTGAAATAATAAGATGAAGATAGATTAATTAATGCGTGTTTCCATTTTATCGTAGCCGAAGATAACTGGATCCATTTCTATATAATCCTTTTATGATTCCCACACCCTTACTATGAGCTGTTACCATGTGCTGTTACAGTAAGTACCTACGCAGATCGCAACCTGCTATTTCTTCCCAGCGGCCCGGATCTAGTGATCTTTACAAGTAATTGTTTATGAATAATTGATGATATTAGTGAGTCCTAGATACTATTTCTCGTTAATCAGATTCAACAACTATCCACCAGAAAATCATCCTTTCCCTCAATACGATGATGTCTGTCGGGGTCTCAATTTGTGGGGATGAAGTTGTGTTTCCACTTTCTCCTAAAATTTTGCTAGCAGCCGAACTCCTCTGGAGTTGATGTGTCTCTTCTCAGTGTATCATGTTATATCGGTGCATAAAGCCTCAATGTTTTCATAGACTTGTAATGCTCTATATTGGAAACGCGGTTTACGCATTCACCCATCAGTCGTGCGTATGTGTCTTCTTAAAGAAGCTACGCAGCACTCTGTTAATGAAATCAACTCAATGTCACAACATCCAAGATACTTGACTTCAAACATTACTGTTAATTTGATTATCAGCAAGTCTCCTTGATTCTGTGTCAGAAGTTGATTGAATCGTCTAATTTGCCTGTATTTGGATAAAATTCTTCAAATCAAGGTCTTTCATATTGACCTCTGCAGAAGGTATGTATCTATATGCTACTATTTCATTGGTTTGATAAAATTGAAATGCTATAACTAATGCAGGATATCCTTGATGATAACCTCTCTATACATCGGCTAAAATTTGCAGTACCTGGAGACGTAAACTTGCCGTCACTGCTTACCACATATAGGAGATAATACAGAGCAGCTGTTCGATATAATACATCAGTGCCGCCTGACCTCTAGATTATCTGAGTCCTCGCCTGACAAATTTACCCACTATGAGAGTGCGACAGAAAATTAGCTGGTTCATTTAGCACGGAAAATGGATACAGGAATTAATTCTCTGGCACACCCTGAAAGTGAGTTAAAACTCATTAGATGTGGACTTTGGGTAGCCAGAACTGGCAGAATAATGAAAGCTATCGATTGAGACTGAGGCGACTAAAAATATTAGTTGTAATTAATATTTTGGGCTGCAACAGTATATCAACAGAGCATCTTCTTTGACGGAAAGTGGGCATTGAATGCCCGAGTTGAGAAATCTCTCATAAATACCTGCTTACTTTACCTGCCACTGTATTGATGTGAGAGTTACCTTAATCGGATGGTTGCAGAATCTCCCTGGCAATTCCCAGCATAGATATGATGGTGCTCCACATAATTAACTTACCGGCAGAAACATTCGCTCGATAGAATCGTATGAGAGGGATCACATAGCATAGGATATAAAATTAAGCCTTGAATTTAGGTGATGTTTATACTTTAACCTCTGGTTCTCGGTCTACGGTACGAAAGGGACGGACTAATACAGAAGAACCATACATGACAAGTGGCTCCTAAGTTGTCATTTATTTGAGTCCTTAGCTGAAAAGTTCATGCCTGAAGGTGTGACAGAAAATGGACTGTTTTTTCCATCCTTGAAAGTAAAACAAAGAATCAAAATTGTACTCTCCGTTTTACCCTTATAGTGCGTTGAAACTCAATCGCAGCCGACTCTGCATGACCAGAATTGGCAGATACAGACTCATAAAAATGAAATGTTGTCAAACTGTTTCATTAAAGTTCAGAAGATTCATGCTATTGAGATTGAAATTTCAGTTGTGGTAACTGTAATTTTTGCTTGCGGAAGCATCAACTTTTACTGTTTATCTTTTCCACTGACAAGTGAACTGGTCACATTTCTCAAGATACAGAATGCCCTAGCTTTAGAGACATCTCTCATAAAACTAAAAATTTTGATAAATACTTACTTTGCTTACTGTCTTTATGAGACGGTATCAAGCGTTTGCAATGTTATTACTGATGATGAAATTGGAGCTCGGAGAAATTGCGATTCGAATGGTCAAAGGACCTGGCAGGCATAACTGGGTATAAGCAGCGTAAATGATAGAGGTCCTGCACTGAGCTGCAGAATTTAGCTTGCATTCTATCATTAGTTCCAAGAATCCAAAAAAAAAGTGTCGGATAATGTAAGACATAAAATGTATCCCTTAACACAGGTGATGCCTCTACTGTAAATCCTGGTTTTGTGCCTACCGTACACAGGAGATGGAACATTACGTAAAAGTCCTATATTAAAAGCAGCTCTGAAGTTGTTGATTATTAGGGTTCTTGCCTGACACATTCACCCACTTTGAAGGTGTGACAGTAAATAGACTGGTTAATTTTATCATTGAAAGTAAACCCATTATTAGTTAAACTGGCACTCTCCCTTTCACCCTGTTGCGCGTTTAAAATCAATGTGTCTTTGTGGACTCTAGTTGAGCAGAATGGCCAAATGGAGAATCATAATGATGAAAGTTATAAAAGGATTTCATTGCAGCAGGCCGATTATTGAAAGTTTGAAGCAGTCTGATAAGAGATCGAAATGCGATATATTGCACGGTTAAGATAGGGCTGTCTTGCCTTGTCGTACTGACATAGTTTCAATAATCTGCATGCAGTTGAGAAAATTTATGACATCACAACTAAAGTTTACTGTATACCATCTCCTTATGAACAGAAAGATTTAACGCAAGTACCAAGATGATTTCATATGATGTCTGGATAGGAATGCACATAGTAAACAAGTAAGTAGCAACTTTTCGTTTCAGGCACATTGTGCCCAAGCATTGTGCCCTCAGTAATCAGAGAATCATAAAAGAAAACTCACAACGAAAAAGGTACCTAGAGAGAGAAGGACTCATGCAAAATCAAGAATGGTCACATTTGGAAGCATTATTCCTCGGGACAGCATAAAATTGAAAATGTTTCGTGCGTACAATGAGAAAACCATTCAAGAAGTTATATTGTTATTAATTTCAGAAATAATATGACATAGAAAAAGAGACAAGAGCCAGGAGAAATTGAAATTACAATGCTATTTTGCTCAAACCCGATCCAAAATTTCCGAACGAAACAATAACATAACATAACCCTATACACTATCTATGGCTTTTCGTTGCTTAGACTGCGCATTAGGAAATTTCGGCGAGGCTAGAGTCCCTTCAGGCGGGACGATAGGCAACTCAGCAACACCCGGCAAGAGTACCGGCAATATGTACCGAGAGACAGTGGAAATGCCTGTCATGCGCATGCCAGTGCCGTTGCCTGATACGGGTACTTTTCGTTCGTATATCCGGATGTATCCACTAAGTGGAAGGCGCGTCTTTACCCTGATTTACCCCGCTGGCTGTCTTACCTACCGCGCGACCTAGATTGCGTTAATGTGCTTTACTGTAGTTTCTATCGTTCGTAGCCAATGAGAATTACGCATATTATGTCAAGTGACCATTGACGTGTAATACAATCTAGACCGCGCATTAGAAAATTTCGGCAAGACTAGAGTCCCTTCAGGCGAGACGATAAGCAACCCAGCAACGCTCAGTAAGTGTACCGACGAAGACAATGGAAATGCCAGTCTTATCAGTGCCGTTGCCTGATACGGGTACACTTAGCTCGTATATCCGGCAGTATCAACTAGGCTGAAGGCGCGTCTTTACCCCCCTAGCTGTCTTACCTTTCCCGCCTAAAGTCGGGCCCAATGCAAGGTCTAGATTGTATTTTACGTCAATGCAAGTGACCCAACTTTGTCACGATTTCAATATTGACCTGCGGTTTTTTTTCTGTGACGTACAGGGTGTGCCAAAAATATGGATCCTTCCTTATTGATGTCTCGAGAACGATTACAGATTATCGACATGCGGTTTGAACGAAA
>NW_017547112.1:5373130-5394642 GCF_001854935.1 Bemisia tabaci | reverse complement strand
AACAAGTATCATCGTCAAAAGGAGGATCAGTCCTTCTTGAAATCGTCATTGAAAGATAGACTGAAAGATATTCACACATGAGTGAACAACTTAACAACTTTCAAGCAATGCCATATTCTTTGTTTGTTTCTGATAGAAGGCCTTACAAACTACTGAACCTTGGCGTATTATTGCGAATATTATGTGCCTCCTACTTACAATGCTTCTTTCTTAACAACTTCATGGATGTTGGCAAGACCGGGTCGGTCACCCATGCCAAAATGTTGGGGCATACCAATGTATCTACATTCCCCCCCCCCTTTTTCGTACGTGCCGGCCGGCCCATTCCTTTTTTTTTCTTCGAATTTTTTTTTCAATTTTATGACGATTTTTTGATTTTATCTCTTCAAAGAAAAAAAATTCATTACAGTTCTCATAAGGAACTCTTTGACATCTAAACAAGGACATATACCTACTAAGGGTCAAGTAATGATCAGTGTCTCCTCAGCGATGAGTTGGAAGGTCTCGAAAAAATTATTATTGATCTGAGATGGGCACATTTCAGAGAAGTTGGGCCGATTTGATATCATACTCCTTTAAAGCGATGGATCCAATAAACGTGTTCAGGTCATCATACCTTATAGGTATTTATTTATTTATTTATTTTTTGTGAAAAAAGTTGGGGTGTTCGGTATATTGCATGGGCATGAAAGAGAAAATTGGGCCGTTTTGATATCATTTCCTTTTAAATGATGAATCCAAACGGTACTGCCATCATATTTTTTGGGTGCCTGGTTTTTTTTTGTTGTTGTTTTTTTTTGTTTTTGGTAATTAGTGACATTTTTTGGATTGGGCCGAAATTTTGTACAAAAATCATATTTTTGTTTTTTATCTTATACCCCTCCCATCACCTATATTTTTCTCTGTATTTATAAAATTTATACTGAATTAGCTCTCTGGTATCAAGCAACTTGTTTGAAAATTTCTGCTCCGAGATACAAATCATCTTATTGTGGAAAACTCTACCGAGTTAAAATTGCAAACTTCAATGGTCAACGACTAAAATAGTATATCAAGTGTCACGTTCCAATTTTTCCTCCTCATAAACAAGTCTTAAGACTATATGTGGCCACCATGGATACATGCACGAGTTTATTGTCTCGCCCTTCTTGGGAGCAATCAATATTTTTCGGAAATGTATGTATTGCTAAAAAAAATTATTTCCCTATTCCTAATTATGTCTCGCTTAAAATACCTGAAAAACGAGATCATTTAAAATTAATATTTGCATTAAATCCCACTTGAAATATTTTGTACCATAACGGAGGAGAACCTGAAAAAATTTAAGATATTTTCCCGTCGTTACCTTGGACAGATAAATAAAAAAATTCAACATCCCCATATCCCTCTATGTGAGCAAAAGGACCTCCCGAAAACCCTTCCACAGATATGATATGCAGCACGGATTTTCTTAATTGGAATTTTTTTCGCCATCTAAAATTCTAACGAGTCACACACATTAAGCATTGATTATATGTGATATGTTCTCGCGTGTCAGCAAGGACAAATTATTTATATTCTAGCTCCTAATAAAGAAACTCCTATTAATATTGTATAAAAATGTAATTGTAAAAAAAGTGTGTTATTTATAAATTTAAAGTATTAAAGCACGGTGTTAATATGCACGTAATTTACATTAAATGTAAATGCAAGTTACGTATAACAACATCTACCCCTTTTTGTATTTCTTCGATTTTTCTGATATTTTTCCACAAGATATTCGTGAACCAAAAATTTCTCAATTTATGCTTCAACGACCGTAAGTATATACTCTAAACGTCGTGCGAAACACGGGTAGTTTGGCTAGTATTTATAAAAATGAAAACTTAGTGAAACGATAATTCACTTTTGCAATTAAAGTGTCTTGCTTTTTATTAATAATTCCTCAAAAAAGGATTCATTAGTAGATCAGAAAGTATAAAGAAAAAAATAAATTTAAAACAACTAAACGACCAAAGTTCGTTACAGCAAACTGCATTATAATTAATTAAATTATCATGAAATTAAAAAGCGAAATACGGATGGGAAGTAAGAAATCGTCTGTGATTGATGCTGAAGCAAACAATTCGATGGAAGTGAGGCTGAATAATTGAAATCAGCCAAACGTAGGTAATCATGTGGGAGAAAAACTCTGGTTGTTGTTCGTATTCCGCTTTCAGATGCTCTACTCCTGTTTTCCCATGTTGTTAATCTTGTTCGTCGAGATTTGACAAGTGTTAATTGTTTCCCGAGCGATGAAAAAAAAAGCTGTTACACACACACGAGCTGTGGAATTGAAAAGGCACGAAACATGTGCCGTTGTTATCCCGAAAAATCGGGAGCTGTTTACGTTCGACCTCCTGTTTTTTCTCGTAAGATCATGAGCTAATAAATCTAGTACAATTACTCTTTAATAAAACGATGCTAAGAAAACTTTACCCTTATTTATCATGTCCTGCCTTAATTTTAAAATATTAGAACTCTCTGAACGAATAAATAAGTCGATACCTTTCGTTTTATATCTTTGAATAACTACATTATTGTGCAAAGCTTTTCAATCCGCAAAAAAAAGAAATCGAATGAATCAAAGAAATAAAGCGAAAGGTATCTAGGCTATATTTACTTATTCATCAATTTCAAAAAAGAGCCCTCTACCAAACATGTTTCGAAAACATTTCTGAAATAGTTTTTCTAAATTCCTATTTGTGGCAAAGCATTTTGGCAAGGTATTTAATATTTCCACAAGACATTTTTTCTTTTTCTTTTTTTACATACTTACTTAAAAACATGCTATACCTCCTGGTGATGAATATTAAAAGTATTTAAAATAATTTCTTAATTATTTTTTAATTCTTTATGTCGAGTTCACGTATACTATAGATTGAGACTTGATGTAATGTATTGTTTTCCACCTACAGCGGAAAGAACGCAATTTACACATGCCACTAAGGGAGGGGGGTTGGGGGAAGAAATAGACATTCAACCGGCAGAAATTATATTCGCGAAATATGAAAGTAAGAGAAAAGTGCAAGAAAAATTATAATGGGGGAGAACTCGCAGGGAATGTGGATAAAAACAGGATAATTAGAAAATTTGGAGCATGTCTCAGGAATTAATTATATGCACTGCATTGAAAGAACTCCTATTCATTGAGAACGAAAAGTTCATAACAAAAGAAATTAAATAATTTCAGTTACCTAAATTAGAAGTTACGGCATCTTCGACACGTCAGGTTCTCCTCCTCGTGTTCAATGCTCTCACAGAGAATACCAGTTGCTTCATTCTGATTCATTTTGAAGATCCAATGTGACATGCTGATCCGTCAACTCTTCCTTCTGCCTCCTCCTTGTGAATTCTGTGAGTATTCGTGAATCCTTGCCAACTTTAAGGATTCTTCGATGGCGAATGTAATTTACCTCCGATTTGTGATAGGTTTTGAAAGTTCTAATGGACGTAGATAACAAGTTGAGTCTCGTCAATTCGGGTATTTTCATAAACTTAAAACATATTAAGCCAGCTTTGATTGAGAAAAATATTTTTTTAGAGGTAACAGAGGTCTAAATTTTAAACTGAAAAAATGAGAGAACAACGATCTAAAGACGAGATAAACGTGGAAAGAGTCTAATTTAAAATCCGGAAACTATATCGGCGCGCTATTGACGGTTATTACTTCGAAAGAATTTTGATTGCGATGAACTCGTAGCCCGATATTTGCTTACACAATGTCACAAAAACGCGTTATACAGCAATACCGAAATGATGAGACCGCCTCAACTTTTGCTGTTGTTAATTTAACAGAATGGCCGAAAGTAAATGTTCTGCGAATTAATTTTGAGGTCTCCTACAATAACGCACGCGGAAAATAATGGGAAAAACCGGCACTGCAAACCAAATTTTATCGCACAAAACCACAGAAAATATGGAACGCGCACTGTTATTCAGAAAATTTTAAATTGTGATTGAACTTCGTCGAGGCGACGGACCCCAAATTTTTTCATCCTTAAATTAGATTTGATCACTCGCGCATTTTCGACTTGTAGTAGCGACTTTTAAAATTCAGTCTCAGGGCGAATTCGGACTTCATCTCGATAGTCCGACGGGCCGCGCACACCCGGATTTGGAGTCGGAAAGGAGACCCGAGAAGGTGCAGACTCGAACACCGACTGACTTGGAGGATCCTCCGGAGGCATAAAGAAATATGACAGGAGTCTGAATCAAGAATCAGGTTCGGAGCTTTTTTTCCTCAGGTGCAGCGATGAATGGGGAGATGCCTCCACGGTGCCGGGTCAAAACCGCAGATCGCCAGGATATATCCCCTCGAGTTGAGTTGTTCTGGCTTAGCGGGCGAGGGCGCGGGGAAGTTTCGCGAATTCCCACAGAGCGTAGGTGGAGGATGCGCCCCACGATTGCCTAAGCCATTTATTGCGTAGGCGTCTTGTCGCCTCATTGAATGACAAAAGGGCCACCGCGCCGTGCGAAAAAACTCGTCTTCGTGTTCGGTTCCGAAGTCACCAACGGTGCGCCGGGAGCTTGGACGGTTCCAACCGCCGCGCCACCGGGACCCATCCTATTGTTCTGAGTTATCCCTTCTTGAGATTCACCGGAATTTGTCTGACTTTGCGGGTTGCTAAGACCTTAAAGGGATATAACTTACAATGTAACAGTCGCCAGGATTCAAGGAAATCAACCTTCCCGTGCGAAAGCTGGAAAAAATGCAAATTCAAAGTCTTCCTCTGTGAGTCGCACACTGAAAAAAAATTCTCGGCGTTTTTACGAAGGTCCGTTGGTACCTTTACCATCTCACTTTTTTCACCAATTATTGGTAATTTTACCAGGACAAACTGGTAAGTTTACCTAAAAACCGGTATTTTTACTGTTTTTCCAGGTAAGAATACCGCTTTTATTGGTAATCAATACCCGGTAACTTTGCCATTTTATCTCGGTAATTCTACCACAGTCGATAAAAAATATTGGCGTTTTTACCAAGGTCCAGTAAAATTACCGAGAAAGTTCAATAATTTTACCGAGATTTCTCGTTAAAATTACCAATTCCATAAATGGTAATTTTACCAAGAAAAAACTGGGATCAAATAGAACCCTGAATCCTTGGTAATTTTTCCCTCTTCTTAGCAAATACACAGATATTTTCTTTTTCAGTGCACCGCGACAAATCGGAAGTGGGAATATTACGAACGTTTTGAATGGGGGCTCGATAATTTGAGACCACAGTGCTATTTTTATGACAAGCATAGCTGAAATCATGCTGTCTGAGTCATCTGCAGATATGCGGGTACAATGTGAGTCGCGAATATTGCGTTAGAACCACCCAAGCACCAAGCATTTGCCGGAACTTTGCATGTGTCTGAAATTTGATGGATTTCAGTTTTATACTGCTGTACACACGCTATTGAATGAATTCAGCACGAAAATACTTTGGTTTCAAAATTGAACAGCCGCTGAAGAAGTTATGGTAATTATTTAATTTGCTACAATACATGCACTTCTTTAAATGGGACGTCACAAGACTGAACTTATTTTCCACCTTTAAAGATTAAATTATAACAAAACCATGAGCTCAGTTCGCCGAGTACTTTCACACGTAATACAATTTTCTTATGCGACTTCTCCGTTGCAGAGATTATAAGCTCATTTGCTCGGAATTTCTACAAAATAAAACATGAGTACAAAAAACGAAATTAATATAAAAAATGAAAATAAAAACGCGTGATTCCATTATCTTACTGTCAAATGTTCGCAAATAAGAATATCACACTAAATTTGTTGATCTTCCCTCTACTTTAAACTTCGAGAGACTTCTGTCTATTTCTCGCCCTAAAACTGTTAAATTTCAGGACAAGCTTCGGTTGAGATTTTCTAAAATCGACGTGTAATTTGAACTGATATCCAAATTCGTGATCGAAATCTATTTAAATTATGTTCATTAGCTCTGCACTTGAATTAATTTCTTCGATTGGATGTCTAATTTTCTTGACAAGCACAATAAGTACCTGTTCCCAACACGGTTGAGGTCAGCTGATGGGAAGTCAGTGGGAGCGTTCGGTCAGAATAGTTACGAATTATTTCTCATCATTATACATTCTTTTTTTATTCATATTTTGTTGTACAAAAAAATCTCCAAATATACTTGAGAGTCATTTTTCAATTTTTTTGAATTCAGTATTTCTCCCTACCATAACTCTGATTTGAAATACCTCATTTTTAAAAGTTCTCTGAGGAAAACGATGAATGTGACATTTGTATGCATGTTTCCGAGTATTTTACATGTTCGGCTGAATGACTAGTATATTCCTGTTCATGAGAAGAGTAATCAAGGCACTTGAAAACAAAACTTGAAAGAGTCGAAAGCGTAGCGTCATCTAGACAATATTTATTCAGAGAAAAAATTGAAAAAAGCAAAGAGGAAAAATTCCATCCTGATTAAATACGTTTGCATTTCTGCATTTCCAAGTGTCAACTCAGTCTGAGCGAGTGCATCGCATTTCCAACACATTTTTTTTTCTTTATTAGAAGCACTTATTGCATTCCTCCAGTTAATAAAACAGGGCGACTCGCTTTAAGAGCCTGCCTTTCAGCGGATTCGCTCATTCTAGAGTGTCTAGCCAAGTGCAGGGTTTTCTGTTTGAAAGCGTCGAGCGCATGTAAAAACGCAGCTCATTGGTGCAATGCTATCGATGGACGTCGGAAAAAGGGAGGGCTGTGGAGGGGAGGGAAGTAAACAGTGTTTAGCTCCCTTTTTTACCCCTTTGAAGTGAGATATTTAGGGTGCTCAGCACTCAGGTACTTCTATGCTCATCGTGAAACGAAAGGGAGGGGATATAAAAGTAGTAGCTGCACATAATGGTAGAAAATTAAAAAGTTGAGTTCCATGGACAAAGCTGCTTTTCCTTTATCTCTTCCTCCACCGATAGCTCACCGTTTTTTTGTATACCTCATTTCCCTTTATTTCTCTTTTTTTTCTGTGACTTTACCGCCTGGTGCAATTGGATACGACGGCTTATTCTTGACGTTTTCCATTTGTTTGTTCATTTATCATTAAGTCTTGATCCTAATTTATCTGAAACTGCAATTATTGTGCACAGACTGAAAATAAAAATTTTAAACAAAATTAAAACCATGCAAGCAAATTCTCTTTAGTTCGCTCCGTGGATTCCATTGAAATGACATTCTAGTGCTCATTGCAGTCATTTTATCAGTACCCAACAGCAAGAAAGTGCCTCGCACACATTTTTAGAAAAACTGTACAAGTGACGTTTTGGATACCTCCGACACAGTGTTCGAAACTCACAGGCACCAACGCGCCAAATGCGCCTAAGAAATCGGCCATGGCGCCTAATTGAAGGCTCTGTGCCATTGTGGCCCCTAAAAATTGCCCCCCCCCAAAAAAAAAAAAAATAAATAAATCATATTTTTTCTGTTTAGTGATTTTTCGAAATTGCCCCCAAGTATTAGCTACTAGTTCTGTAACTAAAACATCTTGCGTCTAACTTGTCACTAAATGCGCCGTGATATATAGGCAAAAAGTCAATTTAGCCCCTAAAAAATCTGTAATGACCCCTAAAAATCGACCTTAATGCGCCACTTGGCTCCTGAAACTCCAATGTGAGTTTCGAACACTGCTCCGACAACTATTCCGTATGGAACTCTGATACCCTGATTCAGAGGCCGATCCAGCAATTTGGCAACACCGAATTTCCTCCATTTAAACCTATGCTAAATAATCGATTCTTGTCGGAGCACCTGGCCACCCAAGAGTCGATACATTTCCATAGGTTTAAATGGAGGAAATCCGGTGTTGCCAAACTGCTGGATCCGACAATGCCCTGATTTAGTGCCCTGGCCGGTTCGTAAAAATTTGGTGTTCCAAACATCACGAATTACACTTCCGTATGATGCAATTGAGTACCTTATGCAACGAAGTGCTGTCATAATAAGGGGAAAAACTGTGCTTAGATTTCCAAAACCATTATAAACACTATATTCTCATTCTTTTATCAGAAAGGCTGAAATCCCAAAATAAATACCAGTATCAGGAAATAAACTGTAATAAACATAATATTTATAATAGTAAACTGCTTCCTACAAAATATAAATGGAATAATTAGTATTAATTCTACATCAAAAATTGGGAATCAAACTCAAAACTACCAAAGTCTCTGTGTCCATATCCGGGGTCAGCCGGACGGCACAAACCTGCGACGCACAGTGGAACGAGCTAATGGGAGAGGTCGGAATTTTTTGGATAAAATTCAAATTTTAATGCTTTTTTCGTCCCAAATTCTATTTCTAGAGGTGTTTTCGAAGAGAAATTACACGAAAACCCATCAGAACCACTATTGAACTTTTTTTTTTTATATTTTTGGAAATATAAGCTTTCAAATTTTCCAGATTTTGTCCGACTTCCTCTATTGACTCGGTCCAATGTGCGACGACTATGATGCACCGAGATGCTCAAGACCTCGCAACAACCTAGAAGTCTCTTTCGAGCCAAAAAGTTGGCGAGCGAATAGTGGTTACCAGGCGACGGACGTAAAGTAAAACGCGGAATAGAACCACATATCCAAGAAAAATACGCATACGCCAAATCGATGGTGAATTGTATTGCTGTGCAACGCAAAAACGCCGTAAACGTCATTATAAATTTTTTGGAAACAATGTTTCATAGCAAAGAAACTTGTTTACTTTAGGTTAGGTTATTTACAAATTTTTCTTTCAAATTATATCAAGAACTAAAACTGAAAATTTGAGGTCTCTGGTAAAAATTGGCGATGGGAGCAGCGTTTCAAAATACCATAGGAGTTCTCATAGCTGACTAAAGAAGGCTATTGAAAATCATATAGCTGGCTGGAGAAAGCGGAGCAAATCATATAGCCGGGCTATACGAAGCTATAAAAAAGTATACAGTCCGGCTATAGTTCCTATCGCCGGGCTTTACACTTTATCGCCGTTGGCTATAAAAGGCTATAAGAAATTGTGTAGAAATTCGTGTGCTTTGGAAATAATTAAGTTTGATACGGAACTACCTTAATATTTACAAAACACACACTATATTTTCCTTTAAAACATACTTTTTTTTTCATCAATTAAAATGAGAATAGTCCATACACAGTGTGCAAACATTTCAAAATCATGAGCTGAAAAACGCTGACTCCGCGAGATTAAATATTAGAGCCTAACACAAAGCGGAGCGGCGACGCACTGGCGCCTACAAACCTAACAGGGATACTTCACGCATTGCGCNTAAAAAAGTATACAGTCGGGCTATAGTTCCTATCGCCGGGCTTTACACTTTATCGCCATTGGCTATAAAAGGCTATAAGAAATTGTGTAGAAATTCGAGTGCTTTGGAAATCATTAAGTTTGATACGGAACTACCTTAATATTTACAAAACGCACATTATATTTTCCTTTAAAACATATTTTTTTTTTCATCAATTCAAATGAGAATAGTCCGTACACAGTGTGCAAACATTTCAAAATCATGAGCTAAAAAACGCTGACACCGCGAGTTTAAATATTAGAGCCTAACACAAAGCGGAGCGGCGACGCACTGGCGCCTACAAACCCAACAGGGATACTTCACTCATTGCGCAATGCGTGAAGTATCCCTGTTAGGTTTGTAGGCGCTAATGCGCGTTTCGCGCTCTCTGCCCGCCCGCCGCGCCGCAGCGTGCCACGGCGTCTGAAGCAACTATTTCACACCAGAGGTCACAGTATCATACGAAATTAAAGGCGCTCCAACTTATTAAGAATGACAGGCATCCTTCTTATGTACGGAACATTCCTCGCAAAATAAATCAAGATACTACGGCACAAAAAGAGAGCGGTAGTCCAAAAACTAACTAAGTCCTAGTATCCGTATTTAGTGACATTTAGCATAAACTTTATCATCTGGCTGTTGCTTAGTCGCCATCGGCAATAAAAGGCTATAAGAAATTGTACAGCCGGCTACAGAAGCTATTGGAAATCTTACAGCCGACTGTAGGTCTATGGTATTTTGGAACACAGGTTCTACTGCCAATTTTTACCAGGGGTACATAGGTAAAACAGTTTTTATTTTATTAAGTGTTAAGTTTCAAAAAATGCAGGAAAATCTTGATGGATTTACGGCGTTCTTGCTCATGCACAGCAGTGTAGAAATGCATATCGACGGTATAGGTCGGCAATCACATAACTCGGTTTAAGACGTAGCAGACTTCCTGTCATGTTTTATTTTTTAACGGCAATTTTAATGGAAAACCACTCAACGGCAATTCTTTAAAACTGCCCTCATTCGTAATTCGATCTTGAAAGTCCGAAAATTTTAAGGGAAAATGTTCATGAGTGTCCTCAAAAATAAATATTTTCTGACAGACAATTTTGCAATATTCGAATGATCATACGGCATTTTTATTATAAGCACGGCAGAAATTCCCATATCTGATTGGAAACAGTTGGATGAAAAAAAAAGAGTGGAAACAAGGCGAAAAATACATAAACTTTTGCAGGACGTTTCGGTGTCTCACGAAACCATTATCACCCGGAAAAAAAGTAAAATAAAAAAAAAAAGTTAGAATCAAACCAGCGCGTTACATGGTGATGACGTCATGCAAAGTTGTATGTGTCTTTAGCCTTGTTTCTAATGTTTCTTGTTTTCATCCTACTATTTCCGTTTTGAGCTTTCTTTGTGCTTTGTTTTCACTATGGTTGAGAACTTTATATTTCCTCCTCCTCTTCATTTTCTCAGTTTTTTCCTCATTTCCTCTTTTTTCTTCTCCTTGTAAGCATTCTTCTTATAAGTGTGAACGCACTAATGCACGAGAATGAACGCACTCTATATTACTTGTTAATATAGCATTATTAAATAAATTAATCGTAGCAAATGTGAATAGTAATGATGCGTCTAGTAAAATATATACCACCTTCAAAACAGACAATTTTGAAACTTCGTATCATGTTACTTTTTTTTCTTGTTTTCCATGATTTTCAAAGAAAAAAAAATACACAAACCAACGAGAGGAGTCCAGAATCAGCTCGAGGAGAGGTCCATGTCAAAGAACACTTTAAGATAACTGCGGCCAATCATTTTCACTCGCGCCCAGAGTTGGCTTGATGAGCAAACGCGCCTCTTATCATCCGATTTTTGCATTTAATGCCCAGTGGCGTGGCGTGAATGATCGATTATCGATATTTCCCCATTTGAGGCGCGGCAAAGAATCGATACATCGCAAAGCACGCCACGCCACTGTTAATGTCCAGGTGCCTAATTGCTCGAGACGAAAAAGGGACCGGGAAAAGCGTAATGGCGGGAGGTCGCAAAAAGGCTGTAACAAACTTGTCGAACAATCGCTTTTTAACACACTGCTCTTCGGCGGTGGAACGTCAAAAGCAAAAAGAAAAAAAAAGAGATAAGTTTTAACGGCAACGGCAGGGTTTAAAAGGGTTTTCAGTAAATTTGATATTAATTATTTTGAGTTGTCGATCAGTTTTCAATTTCCAATTATCTTGTCCGTTCCTCCGCGCGGCACTCAGGCCCCGTGCACAATAGAGCAGGCTAGAGCGCAAAAACGAAAAACAAAAATAAAGGGCCCAGGTTATAATGGGCCGAGTTTTTCCGCTCTCCCGTCCGTTTTTTCCGGCGTCGCCGCCCGTTGCGCACGCGTTGCGTCACGTCGCGTCGCACAGTGGATCGGAGCGATAGGAGAGGTTAGATTTAGTTATATTTTAACTAAATCTTTAAGTTATTAACTTAATAAAATTAATTAATTACCTAACTTCAAAGGTTATTGTTTAAAACTCAAGTTAATAATTTATATCTAATATCACTTTCCAGTGATCTTACTTTGTTACGACTTGTCTTAATTTATATAAGAATGACGGGCGATTTGTACATAGCTTATATAAAATTTAGTTAAATAACTTGATTTTAACTTACTTCTAAATCCTTTTTTAAAGCTTTAATTATTTAGTTCATTCTACTAAATTAATTTAAATGTAATCCACCTCATTTTCAAAAAATTACGTGTTGACTTGATTTTATGAGTTTGAGCAGATTTTAAATACTATTTTTAAATTTATATTTGACAGTGATATATAAATATCATTGTCTGAAATATTATAGAATTATACAGAATTTGGAAACTTTAAACGCTTAGGTTTTGACCACACGAGCGCGGTTCGCGGAACTTACTTCCAGGAACTTGTTCCCGGAACAAGTTTCAGCTGAGCTGAAAACTTATTCCTCCTTCCGAGCCTCTACATATCGACAGTGTAAGTGGGCAATCACATAACTCGTTTGCGGTGTCTGAAAATCTCCATCGCTGTTATTTTTATAAAGGAGAACAAATGGACACCATTCCTTGAAGTTTTTGCAGAATTTTCTTCACACAGAGAAGAAAAATCACGGCAGATTTAAAGACTTGCCGTAGAGTAGTTTTCCGTTTAAAAAATGAAATATGACAGGAAGTCTGCGACGTCGCAAACCGAGTTATGTGATTGCCGACTTACACCGTCGATATGTTTCTTTTGATGTGAATTTGTTTGTTTTTGTTTATTTCGTCCTTTACATGTCTTGACATTTACTTTTGTTACTTTGGCGGCCGTTATAATCTATTATTCTGCAATAATTGTATAGGTAGTTTTATTGAAGTTCCGGTTCCAGTTCGGGCGAACTCGTGTGGACAGCATGCCTCGTTTTAAAGAATAAGTTCCGGGAACCGAGCAGTTCGAGGAATAAGTTCCGCGAACTGCACTGAAAAAAAAAGTAGCTTGGATCAAGCATGATAATTTTTGAATTTGCCGCCAATAATTTTCTTTATCTTGCTTTAAGCTGACTTCTTCTTGATTCAAGAAAATTAATGCTTGGGTTAAGCAAAAAAGTAGCTTATATTAACCAGCGAAATTCTTGATTTAAGAAGAAATACTTCTTGGCGGCAAATTTAAGATTCTTTTTTTTTCCAGTGTGCGCTCGTGTGGACAGGGCCTTATAACTCCCTTTACACAAAACTTCGAGGTTCTCAAAGTGGCTTTATCGGTTTCCTCGTGAAATTTTCTTCCGGACGCACCCGTTGAAATTAAAATGTGACGAAATGAACATCAAAATTTGACGTATTCATCAAAAATTTCACGTCCGACCTCTCTGATTGACTCGATCCACTGTGCTTCGCGTCGTCAGCCCCGAGCGCGCTCGCCGCCGGCCCGATACAAAAACCAAATAAACAAAGCACCGAGCGAGAATTTATTCTAATTTATATGCAAAACTATCGGGTTTCCTGGGGAGGCGCGGGGCCGACGTTGCCAGGTTGCACGATGTGACGCGTTCAGTTCATACGGGGGGCAATGTTGATTTTAGGCACCGTCCGGCAACTACGCGCGGGACCGGGTGCGGCCGCACTGGCGGAATTTCATGCCGGCCCCGGCGCGAAGATGCGATATTCATCTGAAAAGTTCGGTTTCATACAGAAACAAGAGAGCTCGTTTCGCATTATAATTTTATTGTTTCAAAATAATGAGTTTCTCGAATCGCATTAAGGGCTGAATGCAAAATAAAATAAAATAAAATGCGCTGCGCTGATTTTCATGAAAATGAACTGCCCGCCCGCCGACCGCGCTCGCTCCCGCGAGTTTCTTCGCCGGCGCGGCGCACGGTGGGTCGAGTCGACAGGGAAAATCGGACGGATCCTGGACACTTTGAAAGCTTTTATATTCGAAATTATGAAACAAATGAAGTTCATCAATGGCTCCACTGGGTTTTTCTTGAAATTTCCTTTTGGAGACACCCCTCGAAATTGACTTTTTGACCTTATAAATATAACAATTTGAAATTTTAGCCAAAAAATTCATAACCGACCTCTTCTACATAGAGTACATGGAGTCGTAGTGTAAATGGGGGAGCTGGCGCCATGTTCTGCTCGACGAGTTCCGAGCCAGGTGTGCGCCGAGTTCGGGTCACTTTTTCGATACATGTTCGATCCAAAATGGCGGTATGTAATACGTGGTGGTTCCTATCTTCTTTGTTTACATCGGATGGCCGGGTACCCGTGTATCGCAAAACAATCTATAATGTATCGAAAAAGTGACCCGGCGTCACACAGGAGTCTCGGAATTCGGGACCTGGAAAATGCTTAAAAGTGGCGTCAGCTCGCCCACTTACATTACGACTCTATGTACTCTATGCTCTTCTATTAGCTCGTTTCGCGCACAGTGGATCCAGAGGATTAGAGATTTCGGACATGAAATTCTTGACTAAAACTGCAAAGTTTGTAGTTAATTTCGTCACATTTTGGAGTGCTTCGAGATGAAAATTCCACGAGGAAACCAATGGAACCACTTTCAGAACCTCGAAGTTTTGTATAGATGGAGTTATAAGCGTTTAAAGTTTTCAACTTTTGTCCGACCTATCCTATAGATCCGATCCACTGAGCGGCGTCCCCCGTTCGAGGCCTTCCACAATTTTCCAGATGACCGTGCGAGGGCGAGTGCGGCTCGTCGAATTAAAAACTCTGTCGCTTCAGATAAAAGTTTGATCCGTCCGAGATCAAAATTGGAATTAGTTTGCATCAGAAATACTGACGAATCATTAACATTTCACCCGAGCGCGAGGAGGAGAAAAATGCGGCCATCTGCACCCAGCGGGCGGATTTCACTTCTTTCGCCACGTTTAAATCAGTTGTATTCAAAAGGGAACACGTCCATTTTTGCATGTGCTTTACCTTGTATTATAGGACATGCTTTAACTAAGACTCGTCGAGGAATGGACCTGTTCCCTTTTGAAAAAAATTGATTCATTAATTTGGACCGAGTCAACATAAATCGTCGTTTCCTTCACGAGAGAACGTATAACTCCATTCCAATGTTGCCAAATTTCCCCTCCTCAAGTGCATATTGACCAAGAAGATCTTGGGCATTTGTGTAAATGACAGTTTTACTGATTTTTTCTCAGATTTCATGCTAAAATCAGAGAATTTTGAATAAAAATTGCACCGAAGTGTTTTTATAAAAAAATTAATTGTTAAAGTCAATTTGGTAAAATTAGAATGGAGTTTCGTTCCTCTCTCTGGGAGACTATACGAAATGTGTCTCCTCGCATTCAGTGCCGTAAAGAGGAACCCCGCATGGAGTACCCCCGGAGTAGCCGTTCTGTGACCAGCAATGTCGAAATTTGCAATTTTTCTTGAAAGTTTTGCAATGCTGAACATTGGAATTACATGTGTAATTCCTTAGGAATTTGTAATCAGTGCAAACGATTTTTAGAAAACAGGACTATTTTATATTTTGGTCGCAAATATCTCGGCGGAGCATATCGTAAAGACTCCCATATTAGCTCATAATTTTTTTTCATTGTCCTTGAAATTGTCATTCGATAATTTTGAGTTTGGGTCCACCCAGCAGCCTGGGGGTGCCGCGGGCCGCCTCCAAAATTTTAAGTATGCCCAAAAGTAGTTCCTTTCATCCAAAGAACAGTGTAAAAATTCCATTTGTCTGAAAGCAACCGATCAACTTTAACCGGCGGTCATTTTGGAAATTTCGGTTCCTTGGAAAATCTAACGTCAAATTCGTTTTTTCCGTGTCAAAATACCTCTGGATACCGATTTTCGCCCAAATCCATTGACAAAGAACCGGTGTGAGTTTTCGGCCATTTTAAACTTTAACCGGCCGCCGCGCGCCGTTTTGAAACGGTTTGAGATATCGACTTCGGGTTTTCGCGAAAAGTTCTCTTTTTTTATGCTCTTTCAAACAAGCTATCACAAAGAGGGTCTTCCCCTCCCTAAAAATTTTAGGGGGGCAAAAAAGTAGCTCCCTTTTGACCTGGGAACAACCCCCCATGTTTCAAATCTTTACCTCAATTAAAAAATTAGAGGGAATGGAAGGGACTTTTGGATCACCCTGTATAAGATCCAAGTATAATAAGTATATCTAACGTTGGAGAAGCTTTTTAATTTTTAAATATGTTAGTAAAAAAATGCCGGGGTGATAAATGTTTGGAAAGCAGTCAGCGTTTTCCAAAGAATTTTATTCTAAGACAATCACAATAATTATACAGTTTTGATATAAAATTTAGTATACTTAATATGATAAAACAAACGACGCTATTGAGATTTTCCCATTATTCACGGTTTGCGAGAAGTTTTGCAGGATACCTGTTTTTCTCGATAACCCTCGTGAATTCTCTATTGGTTCTAATTACATTTGTCATCAATGTCCATAGGTCGAACATTGAGTATATGACGGAAGTGATGAGAAGTCAGGGTCATGAATATTCTACTCGTATTATTCACGAAAACGGTCTAATCGTGACATCATACCAGTTTATACTGACAACTTCACAGTTATAGACATTGACGAAAATCGTATATGATCAGGCTATCACGTGCATTGCGAGATCGGAGCCAAGTGGTTTCTCACTTGATTGTTGCAGTACGTCATTTTCAAAGGGGTAAACATATTAATCATTTTACCCACCTTTTCCTTTGCTCTTTCTCTGACAGTTTTCGCCTCTTTCTCTATCACATGGCATAAGCACGCTTTAACGGCAGAATCACAGTTGCCTCGGTAGAGTGCTATGCGGTCGCAACCTCTCTTCCCATACGATCCATTACCAATCTCTGCTGCTCTGGCCATGAGGGTGCATTGTAGCTTGCAGTTTTTTTCGATTAATTTTATTGTTTCATTCGACAGTCTTCCTTTTCCTCCCTTAAGGTATAAGATGTAACAAGGATCGATGACGGAGTTGAGCATGATCTTGATGAGGATGTGTAGGTTTTGCCTCTCTTCTTCTCTTCGTAGTTGCTCCGCATCTTCACTCTGCTTCCCCGGACTTAGCGTTGCCGCGGCCGATTCCTCTGTGTCTAACGCGATGTTTTTATAAGTCGAATCCATTGAGGCGCTACGCGACAAGTTTGGTGACTGCGTGCCCGATGGCGGGCCTGACCATCTCCCCGACTGTGATCCCGACACTCTCCCGGACTGTGATCCCGACTTTCTCCCGGACTGTGATCTCGATGTTATTCCCGGTAACAATTGGCTGAACGACCACGACCTCGATTTCCATTTGAATATGCTTCTCATAGATGACGTTGCTGTCAACTTGACCTGGAAAATGTGGGGGAAAAGCTTGAACAATCTAGAGCACCTGTATAGCAGGAGTATAGACAGATGTGAAACTCCGAAAATCCATCAGGCCTTCACCGATGTCTCCGCGAATAAAGTTAGGGCCCAGAAATGCAGCCAACCTATGAATCTCAATTATCCAGAGCGCTTTACTAATACAATTGTTACGAACCATCGTTTATGAAGCACGTATTTGACTTAGTTTTTGCATAAATTTACTCGTTTTGCGGAAGAACGCTCATTTATGTACATTCTCAGCCATCTTGGTTAGAATTGGAATCTGCAGACTGGCAGTGAAATTTTGTGCGTTATAAGTTGGTTAGAAGGGTGGCTGCATTTTTGGGCCCTGAGACCTCCATGAAGAGATCTGTCCATACTCTCGCTATACAGGTACTCTAGAACAATCCACCGCAAATCTTTGTGGGTCGTGCCTGGTTCAAGTTAGAGTACCTTTACAGACAGAGTATGGCCATTCGTATCTTTTTACTACAGGAAAACTGTTCCGCTTTTTGATTGGTCATTGAGTTTTTAGGCTTCATGATGCTCTTACGGCCGTAAATAAACGAACAAGATGGCGGCTCACCGTAACATCGAAAAGAAGCTGAATTTGACAATAATTTCAACTATAGGTACAGCAGTAACAATTTAAACCAGCATATCTACGAATAACACACGAAAACATTGTTAAATCGCCTTTCACCTTTATCACAGGAGGATGTAAGATGTGCATAACCTCAAACTTGCTTGCTGATAACAGCTATCTTGTTTGTTTATTTACGGCCGTAAGAACAACGTGTCAGCCTATTTTCACGCGACCAATGAAAAACCGGAACAGAAATGGCCATACTCTGTCTATAAAGGTACTCTAGTTCAAGTATGCCGGTCTAAATCAGTCTGACGTCAGCCTGAAAACCGAGGCTGCCTTAAGCCTGTGTTTCAATGTCAATGCTAGCCATCAAAGTATCAAGGGTAAGTGTTGGGATTGGATAATTCCATGACTTGGACCAATCACAGCCCTTGACATTTTGATGGAGTATTTTGATAGTGCCAGGCAGGCAGGCCTGCCTGCCTGCTTTGGTAGTGGCAGGCTGTTGCCTGTTCCGGCTGCTCGAGCTGTCATCGGACTGACTTCTGACTCACTTTTATTAGGCAAATTTCTTTCTTCAGGGAGGTCTCTTACAATATTCTTAAAGTAAACAAGCATTATGCTTGAAGTAATGGCAAATCCTTTCGAGTGGTAACTAGGAGACGGAGTTCATATCCCTGTGCTAACCAAGGAATTGATCAGACTCGGGCTAACATATGATGGTGACAATCTGGTGGTGAAAACACGAAATGTTGTGTAGGCTGGCGATAGCCGAATGGTTGAAAAGCTTCCCTACAGATAAAATCTGTAATATGTAAGTCGCCAGATTCTCATACATTCCTTGTTCAGCACAGGGATATTAGCCCGGTCTCCTAGCTCTTACTATATACTTGCATCGCGATTAAGGAATGTTTAAAAAGCCCCCAAACATAATATTAGGCAGAAGACAATTGGACTACATTTTGTAATTTGGAACTACAATTTCGGGCTCAGTTTAGAAACGACGCACAAACAGGGTGTCCCAAACCACCCGTACCAGGCATTTTTAAGCGTGCCAGTGGGGCTCGCTTTTTGAAATTACTCGGATGTACCACAGTACAGCTCACCGTTCAAATTGACCCTCTCAACCCCCAAAAGTATCCACCTGAAGAAAGGGTCGGTGCCCGCTCCACAAATTGCTCATTGGTCGGAAATTTTACGTGGATTCTTTAGAGAATGGTATGCTGATCAACTGATATCGAGGAATTCAAATTTCATGGTCTTAGAGCTTCCTTGACATCTCTTGGCGATTTGAGGGGGAGGGGGAGGGGGACACTATCATACCATCTTTTTCCGACGAATCTACGTAAGTTTTCCGACCAATGAGCAATTTGTGGAGAAGGCGCCGACCCCCTCTTCGGGTGAATACTTTTGGGGGTTGATTGAGTCAATTTTAACTCCTAGGTGTAATTAAATTTTAAATTTGTTGCACTTTTCAATTTGGATGCCATCAATTTGCGATTCCGCGGGAGGGAACCCCGGAATTTGAAATGAAGCCCCCCCCCCTCCGTTCACTACCCACGGGGATCTAGGGGGCTTCGGGACTATGAAATTCGAATTCTTTTGGGTCGATTCTCTATTCAACCCCGCGGTCCCGACTTCGTGCGACCTAAACCAACCGAAAAAAATGCCTTGTACGGGTAGTCTGGGACACCCCGTATGCACCGTTAAGTTCCTTCTGCATATGAGTGTTTTTGCAGATGAGCCAAAAATTTTAGTTTCAAATTGCAAAATGTAATTCAATATTCACGATCCTCGAATAAAATCTATCAGTATAACTGAGGGGAGAGATTGACATTTTTTGCTGCTTCCAGGACTTTATGTCCACCTACCTTTCGTCCATTAAATAAATGTCTTCCGCTATTTATGTCCACTAAACGTTAAGTCCAGTCTTTATTAAGTCCACATGATTTAATTTCCAACCATGAATATGTCCACAATTGTCCAAACTGTGGACATGTTATGTCCACATTTTTTCTTCTTATAGGAACCACCTCAAAAATAAATGCACATTACAACTGCCTTCATTCTTACAAACATTTCATTCATGAATCAAGTCATGAAAGAGTTAGCTAGTTATTATAATTGTAAGACATTCAGCGTCTCAGGCTATTAACGTCTTTACAGATAATTTTGAAAATAGGAGTATAAACGAAAATTTAGATTTTTAAATTAAGAGAGGTGAGGAGTTTTAGAATTTTGGTGGTAATATTGGGTTCATCGCATGAACAGACTTTAAGAGCAGATAAAAACATATGTTCATGTGTACACTGTACGGATATGATTAGATGAAAACCAAAGCGGGAGTTTAGGAAACGCTCCAATGCCAAATTAAGCATTTTTCAGTAATAGATGCAGTCAAAATCGAAAGTCCTCTTTAACTAGTTATTTCGTGGTCTTGCACATTAAAATTCAAGTTCTACATTGAAGGTGAAACTGTGTGCATTGTATGGTCTTTCTCTGCAAAATTTTTAGTGAAGTATTTAATGGCAGAGCTCCTAACCTCAAAGAAAAATAAGACACGTTTTTGTGCTGATTACTCGGAAATTTGGACCACGACTACGGGGCTAGTACGATACCTGGACCATGCTTATGTCCAAGGAATTCCAGCTAGGGGCCGACGTCGGGCGATTCCTCCTAGATTCGCACCTGCCGTTTGGAATATGTATACTCGACCATGTCCGAAACGACGAGAGTCATAGTTCTAAGTTAGTTACTCATAGTTGCTCGCGGGGCATCAGCGAATCCGCCACCCGATCAGGAAAAAGTATGCCGAAAATCACGCGAGAATCCGGCAAATGGTGAACTCATACGAAACATATAAAGACAACAGAAGGATGACTGAATACTTACGAGGCATTTCTTATCGCATCAAAATAATTGACATCGAAGAAATCATTGAGGAAAACGAGGACGGATTCCTTTGAAGGTAAGCTTCACTCTCCTTCTCACAGCCTTTTCCCAGTTAATTTCATTCATATAATGTAAAAATATTTTAAATATCATTGCAAAATGAAAAGAAGGGTAGGTGGAGATTAAATAAATTTTGGATTTGATTTTAGTGGACTTTACATTTGTGGACTTAACTTAGAGGACGTTTAAGTAATGGACTTAACAATATATTTAGTACTTATTATAGTACTTAATTGGTATGGTCATGTCCAGAGAATGGCAGGAGACAGGTTGCCGAAGAAGGTCCTTAACTGGGTTCCTCCTGGGAGAGGACGCAGAGGGCGCCCAATGAAAGGCCGGAGGGAAGGGATTGAAGCGGAAATGTTAAGGTGCTCAATCCCCCAAGATTTGTGATTTGAAAGAGAGCAGTGGAGGTTAGGAGTCGTAGAGCGCGAGGGAGTGCTGTAAAGTACTTATAATAGTACTTATTTGGTATGGTCATGTCCAGAGAATGGCAGGAGACAGGTTGCCGAAGAAGGTCCTTAACTGGGTTCCTCCTGGGAGAGGACGCAGAGGGCGCCCAATGAAAGGCCGGAGGGAAGGGATTGAAGCGGAAATGTTAAGGTGCTCAATCCCCCAAGATTTGTGATTTGAAAGAGAGCAGTGGAGGTTAGGAGTCGTAGAGCGCGAGGGAGTGCTGTAAAGCGACTTATATGTATGTATGTACTTAACAATAGTGAATAGGCTTTAGAACTGTGGACGTAAAAATTGTGGACGAAAAGTCTGTGATCGTAAAAAAAGTGGACATAAAGTCCAAGTACCGCAGCAAAAAGGTACAAACAATACGAAATAAAAACAAAAACACGAAATA